>JAHDIT010000171.1:0-21662 GCA_019232045.1 Ogataea degrootiae
AGGAATCTTTTAAGTTGTCCGACCATGAAGTAGTTATAGATGATTTTCTCCCGTGATGGATCCTGGAAGATACGAGCCAGGTTTTGCAGCTCGGTTTCAAATTGGGCCATCGTGTACTGAAAATCGCCTGTAACCACTGTAATAGGGGAGAACAGAACTTGCCAAAACTTTTCCATTGTAGGGTATGACGAGCCTAGATTGGCATCAGTCAGAGTTTGAAAGTAGGTATACGAATCCGTCGTCTGTTTGTACTTATCTGGAATAACTTTTGCTAAGTGGTAGCCTTGGTTCATGAAGGTGACAATGAGTTCAGAAATTTGTTCAACACAGTAGATAGCAACACCTGCGTATTTATATGTTGCTCGGTTGAATATCTGTGCTAAGTCATTGTATTCCGCAAAGTCCTTCTCAGTTGGATGTGGATGAACAATGTAATGTTCTAAATCTAGTTGAGATAGTTGTTGACGAATCGAGGAAGCAATTACGTTCGTGTTATTCTTGAAACTGTTGAATTCCTTTGATGTAGGTTGGGCAGCATCTAGGCCCCTT
The DNA here is from genome assembly GCA_019232045.1 of Ogataea degrootiae. NCBI lineage: Eukaryota > Fungi > Ascomycota > Pichiomycetes > Pichiales > Pichiaceae > Ogataea > Ogataea degrootiae. The sequence goes on from JAHDIT010000171.1 coordinate 550, forward strand.
CGGATTTTTGCTAAGATTGGTTCTGCTAGTTTTTGGTATTTCAGTAACAAATCCAATTCTGTGGAAGTTTGTGGTGTACCAGGTGCTGGTAATACCGTGTTCCGATGGGGTTGTGTACCTGTCATTTTGGTAGTTAGATGAAAGGATTTTAGTGAAGAGATTAGTTCTTCGATGTTGAAATGTGGTTAGCTGGGGTTAGGGCTAAGTTGACTCTTAATCTGTTAAGGTTTTCGCATAAACCTTATAAAGCAGGATATTATATAATCGTAGTATTATATAAGCTTTGAATAGATAAAAACCCCTCATCTTTTATTAAATTCTTATAAAGTTATATAGTTAAATAAAGAGAGAGAAATATAGTCTTATTTATGTTATTTGTGAATGTATCGTAAGATCAGTTTATAATAAGAGTAAGTGTTTCATAATGTATATGTTTTAGAATATAGTAATGTTCTAAATGATATGAAACAAGTTTGGAGTGTTTCAAGAGATTATTAATAAAGATTACGTAAGAATCCTGATGAATCCCGATATTCCTGACAGAAATACCTATTGTTTGAACAATGTTTCCCAGAGGTACCGTTGCCGGGATTCTTATTTCAAATAACCGACATGTGCAGTCAATTAATATCTGAACAGCTTTCAGATGTAAACAAATATGTGAGAAACTTTAATAAGAGTTTTCAAGCTTTTATGTTTTATGTTCAGACATCCAGGAATAGCATATTACTCAGAGCAGTCATATTCTACATCGAATCCCCGAAAGCTTTATGACCTGTTTCTAGTGCGGACAGAGAAAGGTATGAATGTATTGTGTATAGATAAACTTGAAAACACACTCACATGATTTCGGCCTCAAATGAGATAAGATACAATCTATGTTGGGGTTTTCTGGCTGCCTTGGAGCTAGGAAACCAGCAAAACGTTGAATCTGCTTGTTAATATGGTCTTGTCGGGTTATTCAACTGCAATCTCGAATCTGAAGAGGTATCCTTATGGACTGTAAACAACTTACCATGAGGATCACTAATCGCAGTTTTCGGCTTTTAAGCTGGATATGAACGGCCCCTTCAAAGACAGTCTGCCTACTGCCTGCCCTGTAAGAGTTTGGAGAATCGGGGCTTATCGGGAGAAGCTCCCCATAGACAAGCCAATAGCAACAGGGTCGCATCCCGATGAGAAAACCCGGAGACCAGGGTATGGTAAGCAACACTGATGGATGGTTTTGACTGACTGAGAACTTTGAAGATTTTATGCAAAGTATAAAATCAAAGTGACTAGATTAGTAACAATTTGATGCTAAGCATTGGGGCCTATTAGGTGTTTTCTAAGTCTGATCTTTGCATGATCAGACTTCAAGGACCAAAAAAGTAAACACCAGTCGATTTGCCAAATTTGACCAGATATGAGCAAATACAACAAGACAAAGACTTTGAACGTAATTGAATATATGATCGTCCGTGTCCAACGTTCTTTCAACTGCATTGATTTCCAGGATACTTTTTTTAAGGGTTTGCAATTATTTAATTCAAGTATTCAGTTGAGCTTTTGCAGGTTGTTTCAGAGAGCTGCTAAGCCACACGTACTTCGAATTAGGAAGGGTTAACAAGCAAACACAAGCAGAAATCATTTCTTATTTATATATTGGATAGAAAAAATCTAAGAGCAACACCAGGGGTATGTATCAATCATGTATGGAAACAGAAGCTGAAGGCGGTTTAACCACATTTGGAATCAAATTACTGTCTGCAATGCAACCGCAACGCCTTTTGGTTTTCCTTAGATATCTGATCGATCTGATAACAGAAAAAAAAAGGCAAATATGTTTTTGTTGGCGCACGTATGGTGGTGGTGATGGGTCTATCCATCAAAATTGACCATGAAACACAATAAGTCTCCCCAAATTTTGTATTCTAGACATTTAAGAGGTGTGGAAGGTGGTAAGACAAAGTTATAACTACCGGCTATTACTACCGAAATCATTGCCGCAAGACTTTTATGGTTTCTTACAGACTAAAATCATGCGTTTCTAGGATCATGATATCTGATGGCTAAAACAATAGCAGTCCGACCAGAAGGGATGTCCATCCCTCTACATATATCTCATTCCTTGCCAAATTAATCTCTCTTTTTTGATTTTGGTTGTCACTGTATTCTGTTTATTTGGTATCATTATACCAAGGCACGCCCGATCGTTTCTGGACTTGGGTGTATAGTTATTCTGTGAATTGCATCGGTTAAAACTTACAATCATGGCACTTTCAGCAAAAGTCGGTCTATATAAGTGGAACAATTGTAATAACGTATTATCTGCTCGGAAACAAGTAGTAAGAGCAGTTTTAGTATTGTCTTAGGTAAATATTCTAATGGGTAAAGGTTTGTTTACTATATGCAGCCAAGAGCAAAACATCAGAATTGGCAAGATAATAGTTCTAAAACAACAACAGCCATCTGCTTCTATAAAGGTGCACTACTATTAACGTAGGGAAGATAGATAAATGATTGGTTATCCTCTTTAATGTGACAGGCGTCGATCCCTCGGCTATGAAAAATTAGTGATGTCTCTCGGTGTTGTTTCTCCATTGGCTATGTTCAACAGTATGTCATTTGGTGTTTGAATCCTCGAAATTCTGTTTTTGGATCTGTTTGTATTCAACGTTAATGATAAATGGAAGATATTTTATATTATTATCATTGGTCCGTTGTTTACGACCTGTTTTCAATTGTGCAGTTAGAGTAAATATTGAACAAGTTGAAATCAGTTGAGCTTTTGAGTATCCCCTATTTGAGTTTAACAAAATAAGAAATCAAGTTTTACAAATAATGATAAAATTAGTATCTTTATACATAATCGAAACAAAACTTTTGAGGGCAAAATTATAATCCCCCAGTTTCTGTGAAAAAATATTTTTGTAGCGATTTTGAAGAAGCAGTCACTATATTTAATTTGTACAGGAATTGGTCTCAAATTCAACTGAATAAAATGAAATCTCTTTTTTAACACACTCTTGTATTTACCCTGATTATTCTGCTATAAGAATAATTCACTTTTCTATAATTATAGCTGTAATTATTTCTTAAACACCACTTCACAACCATTAACTTTCTCATTTAGTCACATCTACTTCATTAGAAATTATATCAAAGTGGAAGTGAGGACCACAACTATTATCATGTCGCAGACATCTGGGATTGAGATTCATTCACACACCAGTGCTAGATTATCGATCCTTCAAGAACATTTAATGTTTTACTGTAGACAGCAGCCATATTATAACTTTGAAAGTAAAAGCATAAACTTCATGTTGGTAATATTCATTATTCACAAAAGCATACGGTATAACTTGTGTCTCCAGAAGGTGAGCAAAAAAGCCCATATAGTTCTCCGTTTCAACGTAAAACTTACCTATGAGTAGTAATGATATTTACTACTCAGATTAGTAAATCGAACCAGTAACTTATGTTACTAATTAATTGCTCGGCAAGGCCATATCAGTAGTAATACACGTTTACAAGGGACTTCTTAGAAAGATATTTAAATATGGCGTGTGGGCATTATCACAATTCAAATAACATGATTCTGAGCGAAATTAAGAAAGGAATTCCAGTGAATAAAGAAGTGAGGAGAGAACAGCAGTCTCAATAGGCAACCTCCACATTTGATATGGCTACAATTTTACTTTAATTCGACTAAAAACAGCAAGTAGACTGTACATACACTTAATGTCTAAACGAAAAGCAAGTGAAATCAAACTTCGAAATGTACTGGAGTTTATAAGATGTCTCAAGATTTACTATCAGTTTTTGTTTCTATATTTATATCAATACTGATAAGACCGAAAAAGCAAACAAACAAACTATGGTAAAATAATCCAAAACAGAAAAATATAGCTAGCTTCAGCGAACTTAGTAAGCAATCAAAAAGTGAGAGATGAGATGGACTGCATGAAAAAAAATACTTAACACCGGAAAAATAGTGAGCAGACTCCAACAGTCAATTCTCGGCGATGAAATGATCATCTTTTTTAAACTTGAATTTTATTCGAAACAACGTGCGTATAAACTCTATCTGCATTCTGTTTTTAGTTGCTCAATATTAGCACCAAAGGCTCATAGGATTAATAATAAGTCCTATTAAATATCTGTATGTTTGATACGACTTTAGTGAAATGTATATGAATTGAACTAAGCAGAAATGAACCAAGCTTTAAAAATTGTGAATATTGGTTGACCGGCAATTCATCAACATTGTACCCGGAGCCCCCCGGACTTACTCACTATTATCCACAATGTGTGTTTGTTGACTACTGAACAAAGATGGGATGGATGGTTTATAAAAATAAATCTTGAAAGTAGTGAAAATCTGGACTTTTCCCCTGTTTACTGTTATGCAGCTAATCTACCCCGGTTTATGACATCCAACAGCAGCCATGTGGCGTGGTGTGCCTTCACTTTACAAAGTGCGGAGTTCCATCTTCAAAAAAAGAAAGTTTCTCACTAAACGTAGAGTTTTCTTTATTGGCGATGACTACGGGCGAAGCAAAATCACTGTACTCCGTTGAAATTTGAAATTCTGAGGCCTTTTTCCTGGTGTTCCGTTCCATCTACGGAGAAACTACGGACGAGCAGCTTGATAACCTTGTGCTGACTGGGGTCCTGGTGAATCTTTTCTCTCTGTCAAGTACCCACTCACCCCACACATTCTAGTTTTGGCGGCGGTCACTGCAGGGAACAAGCAAAACCTCCCCATGATAGTAAACGCGGCATAATTAATCAGAAAAAAGAAAAAAAAAACAGATAGATGATCAATCTATTCTTTTTGTCGATGACTTTTCTTATAAATACTGATTGATTTCTATTTGTTCAGCTTTATGTCTTAATCAAATCCTCTTTCTTGCTTTTACAATTGTTCGCTCAATTAGTAACAACTATTAACTTTCTATAAACATACAAATATTTTAAATACAATGGCTGACCTCATCCCATCCTTTAGATTAGACACTCACCTAACCGTCGTCACTGGTGCCTCTGGTGGACTGGCCAACGCCATCATCAAGGGTTTATTAGCTTACGGTTCAGAAATCGCTCTATTAGATGTAAACTTGGAAAGAACTCAAGAAACTCAAGAAGAATTATTTAAGTTCTGTGTTGAAGAACTAAAGTTGAAAGAAGACGATGTTCCAAAAATGGCTTCATTTGTTTGTGACATTGCCGATGCTGAGCACGTTGAAGCTGTTTTTGAAGAAGTCTACATTAAGTTCGGTAAATACCCATTACACTTGGTTAATACTGCTGGTTACTGCGAAAACTTCCCTGCTGAAGACTATCCTGCCAAGAGAGCTGAAAAGTTAGTCAATGTTAACTTGTTGGGTTCTCTATACGTTTGTCAATCATTTGCTAGACCATTAATCAAGAACGGTATTACTGGTGGTTCTGCAGTTATGATTGGTTCCATGTCTGGTGAAATTGTTAATGATCCTCAACCACAAATTGCTTACAACATGTCCAAGGCTGGTGTTATCCACATGGTTAAAACTTTAGGTGCTGAATGGGCTAAATACAACATCAGAGTTAACACACTGTCGCCAGGTTACATTTTGACTCCATTAACTAAGAACGTTATTAACGGTAACAACGACTTGTACCAAAGATGGTTAAGCATGACCCCAATGAACAGATTATCTGAGCCAAAGGAATTTATTGGTTCTATCTTATACTTATTATCCAACTCTGCTTCTTCATACACTACTGGTGCTAACCTTACCGTTGATGGTGGTTACTCATGCTGGTAAGCTGTCTCATTTACATTTCTTTCCATTTTCTCTGTCTTGGGTGATAATTTAGTTATCAAATTTTATAAACTTAATTGAACTAGTGCATACGTGTGTTTTTATTTAATATCCTTCCCTCATTTCCATATCCAACGTCAACACCCATGCCATGCAGCCCTTTTATTAATTCTTTACACTTTATGCTAAACCTTTTTTTATCTTTTTTCCAGTCCCTTCTGACAATTTGTATAGTACTTAATTTAATATATGATTTCCGTGTTTAACAAAAGCAAAGAAAACCAAAAGTAGTTCTAAAATTAGTGTAAAAAAGAAAGAGAAAGTAAATAACCCCGAAAAATATGGCGCGTATAAGCGGCGTAATGGACTCGAACTCTCGGGGAAAAGAGTTAAACGCGGAAAATCTCCAAAGAAACAAAAAAGAAACAAAGAACAACCTCAATCCCGATTATGTAAGCGCACACCCTTAATATTAACCTTTTCTTACAAGGTCAGTCATTCTTTAACAAGTTTGTTATTTTGCTGGACCTACTTTCGTAAATTGACGTAGAGTTAATTACTTTGAATATCCATATTGTAGAATAATCTATACTCCTTATGTAATAAATAAACTGTCTAGCTGCCATATCTCTATAAATAGTTCTAAGGCAAAGCTTTTTATGGAAACATAGTGATGGTTTCTTTTTCGGAGTTTTTCAATTAAGTTCTTGTCCACCCCCTCATATATAACTTACAAGCTACTTTACACCTGGTGCTATTAGCAATCTTACATTTTGATTAAGAGATTAGAGCTTCAGAGTTGTTTAGATTTAGGCGGATTCCGAAATAATTTCTCAACGTCGTTTATCCTACGACACCCTCAACATATTTTCTTGTTTATTGGGCCATGATCCATAAAATAATAAGTAAACTCATTACCAACATTGACATGACAAGCTTAATAAATCGAGAGATATGAAAAGAGAGAAAAAAGCTGAAAAAATACAGTAAAGTTCTTAAGCCCCTAAAAAAAATACAAAAACAGACGATTTCTAACAAAATATAGTAAATATACATATACATCTAAGCAAAAAAAGGTAAACTTCCATAATAAAACAAAATCTAACGATCCCCAAAACTACCCACATATGTCCATCCACCAAATTGTTTTTGAACAGATTCACTTAGATAATCATCAACAACCGAATCCATTGGTCTTTCATCCGTAAACTCTGTTGAAATGTTAGAGATATCAGTGGAGTCTTTAACTTGAGGTTTATAAGGCGGGATATAGCCTTTATTGTTCAACTTATCCCAGTCGATATCTCTAAAGAAAGGATGATCTTTGATTTCTTCAACACCATTATAACCTAATCTCTTTTTAGGATCTCTGTCTAATAATTTAGTGATGATGTCTTTAGTATGAACGTCAATATCTTGTGGGAAAACCAATGGATCATTCAAAATCTTACGATACATGATATTGACATCTTCATCGTAGTATGGTGGTAAAGAAGTTAACATTTCATAAAGCAGCACACCAAGAGTCCAGAAATCAACAACCCTTGTGTAACCTTTACCTAGTAAAAGTTCAGGGGCGAGATATTCAGGAGTACCGCAGAACGTGGTCGTCTTTTGGTCAAGTTTCATGTTGATTTTACAAAGACCAAAATCACATAATGCAATGTGACCTTGATAATCCAACAAGATATTTTCCGGTTTAAGATCTCTGTAAACAATGTTCATCGAATGCAAGTTTTCAATAGCGGATAGTAATTCACAGATGTAGAACTTAGCCCTTATCAATGGGAATCTTCTTGACTTTTGTAAATGATAAAATAATTCACCACCATTGATGAACGATAACACAAAGTACAACTTTTCGTTCGACTGGAAAGCAAATTTAAGTGGCACAATGAATGGGGAAGTCACTCTACTCAAAACAAACTTTTCAGCAAGTGTATGCGTCACTTCCATCTTGTTAACAATATGCGATTTTCTGATTGATTTTAGAGCGTAGATCTTGCCAGTGTCTTTTTTACGAACTTGCATAACTTTACCAAATGAACCTTTACCAATAACTTTCAATAAATCAAAATCATCAATTGTTAAACTTTTCTTAGTCATTGATGATAATGGTTTGAAATCCAATGTTATGTTTAATGAACCTAACAGTTGCTCATCGGTGAATGGATTCACTAACTGCTTCCATTCATGGTTCAATATTCTGATTTGTTGAGAGTTATCAAAAACATTTGATGCATTCAGCTTCACGTTCAACGTACCAATCAAACAATCTTCTTGCTTATCAGATTCTTGTAATGAACCAGGTATCCTAACGTAAAGGTGAATACTTAAGTTAGCTGTATTTGGAGAAGTGATATCGAAAGTGGTAACGCTATTGAATTTGGTATTGGAAATGGTATTGCCAATTGAGTTAATTCTTTCACTAGAATTTTCAACCTCAACAATAGCGTAAACTAGATTGTAACTGGTAACACTGTTCTTTGCTGTATCGTTTGTATTGCTAATCCTCAACGTTGAAGGCAAATAATAAGAGATATTAGAATTTTGGATGTCTTCCAAATTATCAGTCAAAGAATCAATACGTTTCGATAGTTCTTCTTCATTTATATTTAAACCCAGGTTCGCTAATTTTGACAGAATTTGTTTACTGATTTTAAGAGGCACGGGAATTTGTAAATCTTTTGATGAGTAAACTTTGACAGTCAACAAACCTGGTCTCAGTTTCGTGGGAGCCATCTGAGTATCTTCAGTTTCCATGACTGGGTCAGTGTTTTCCAAGCCAGTGGTGATTATCGGTGGCTCCGCACCTATATCTGTTGATATGCTCATGTTGTTCATAGACCCAATAATCCCGTTCACTCCGTCACCAACAAGAGTTTTTCTTGGATCTCTAGCATCATCAACATCACCCGACTGTGATTGAGAGTTGGATGTGGTAGTTGTCTTAACAGAACTAGCATAGTGATGGGATTGTAGGTCTTGTGAGATGGAAACAGAAGGCGACGGAGTGTCTGTTGGGGTGGTACTGGTTGCCGATGGCGAATTTGACGAGCTCTTGTAGCCCTTATTGAATAGTTTCTTCCAGTTGGACATAGTTCTCTCTATATATGGTATTCCAATTGATGATAGGAAAATAAAAATAAGTTAAAAGTTGAAGTGAATGTAATATAAAAGAAAAGAACTTCCAGAAACAAGTGGTATATCCAAGTACAAAAGCTACAATTTAAGGCACACAGTATGAAATACAGAACAAACTTATTTATTTATTTATTGGGTTTTGGCTGGTCAGAAAGCCTCAATTTGTTTTGTTGCAAGAAATCAAGGCGCAGCATATCTGTGGCTAGTGCTTGTGGCTCGTGCATGTAGTTGCTCTTTTGGGTTTTCCTCAGGTTCCTTATTAAATCAACTTGAACAGGCCAATTTCAGCTTACTTTGGACGGGTATTACAAGCAATTGTACTACTTGAACACCAGAAATTCGTTAAAGGAACCACCAAGATAAGTAGCTCAATACAAAAAATATCAAAAGATGATGAAACTCACGTACAAATCCGTGCCTTTTGAACTTGCCTTAAAGATAAATGAATTGGCAAACATCCCGCAATTAGACTGGAACAAGTGTTTTATGGTAAGATCTGTTACAAACCACAGAATGCACAGTTACAGGCAGCAACACCATCAAAAGCACACAACGACGTCTCAAAGTTATGTAATCAAGAACCATAAATGCTCATTTGGAGACGAAAGTGATGCTGTTATCCCAATGAAGTTGTATTCCGATCCTAAAAACAATTTAAACTTATCCGACAAATGGTTGTACATTACATTTTTCATTGAAGATTCAGAAACTGGCAAAAAGGAAAACTTAGGCCATTTAGAATTGAATTTAACCGAGTACGTGAACGAACGAAGCCCAAAAGAGATTCGATACTTGTTAAAAAAATCGAAAACCAATTCTGTTTTAAAGTTCTCACTCTTTGTTAAACCATTACAGTCTGATAATAGGGTGAACTATAATGTACCAACGAGATCCACAGGCCAAATTTTTCATGGATTGCAACAATCCTTTAACGAGCAAACAACCAAGAGCTTATCACCGTCTTCTACCTCACCTGTCATGACAAAATCTGCAGACTCTTCTAGAACAAGACACGGTGAACCTGCTGTCCCGTTACTGTCAACGTCGTTATCTAGACAAGGAACAGTCAACGGCGGTTTCACTTCACCACAGGCAACGCCATCAACACCGGCATACATGACAACAACTTTTGCTGATTCCGCAAGCCTGGTCAGGCCAACGGATAAAGGCTACAGTGATGCTATTTTATCCCACATTGTCAGCAAAACGTTTAAATTTCATTGGCAATTTGACGAAGCCAAGTATAGCGAATACTCACCTGCTGAATGCATCAGAGACATTGTTGAACATAATGGTAATGGCTGGAAGAGAAACGAGGATGGGGTGAACTATATTGATATTGTTCACTCTGACCTTCTGCATGGCAGAACGACTAACAAATGCCAGTATAAAGAGTACGAATACGAACAGGATGACGATGACGTTTTTGAGAATAGCCGAGAGGAGGAGTATTATAGAAATCCGGATAACAAGGCTGTTCATGGTAGAGAAGAAATTGATGAACGCAAGGAAAAATTCATGCCTGTTAATGAATCCAATTTCAGACCTAATTTACGTAGTTGGCATCTAAGTCAAACCGCTTTCAAGGATTAATATCGATTTTATATGGACACAGACATTTATATTCATGGACACGTACAGATGTTTTATTATTTTTTGTATAGTCAGTTAAGCAAAGAGTTCTTTTTCTTTCTTTGAATTGTAAAAGTTAAAACACATACAATGTTATCCACTAGATTGGAGCAACACGTTCAATTCCATCGTCACTGTCATCGTCACTGATTTCAAAATCGGACATCTCTTCATTACCAATAACATCATTAATGCCCCACATACTAGCATCGTCATCAGCGTCATCCTCACAAAAAGCAAATTCATCAGAGTTGGCATCACCGCTAACACCATCGGTTGAACCTTTGACTAGCAGGTCGTTATCGACACGCCTACTGTTACCACATTCACTGTTTCCGCTTGCTCTGTTGCTGTTATCGCTACTTGAACCAACAGTAACGACATTTGGATCATCATCAAAATCAGTAATTTCGTGGCGAACGTTTTCCAAACCCATGTCATTGAGTTCTAGATCTAAAGATCTTAATCTCTTATAACGTTTTCTACTTACCAACGGCCAATGAATCTTTGTCGACCTGTCCTTTTTGATAAATCTATTGTAAAAACTTGTAAAGAATGTAGCAAATTCACCTAATAATCTTAAAACTTTTGATTTGTTGCAGAAAGCAATCAACAATAAAACGACAATAAAAAATATAAATGTCCAGGTGTGCTTTTTGAAGAATGATTTCTTGTCGACTTTGTCGACGATATATGTATCTTTGGAATCATTAAAATCGTTATCATCTTCATCCAAATACCTTAGAAAACCTGGGGATTCATAACTGTCAAATAGTTCAAATGTGGGTCTAAGACTGGTACCGTCAGCTTCAGAGCCTCTAATGAACAAACCAGGGGAGGAGTTATGGTAATAACCAACTTGAGGATATGTTTCTGCTATGCTTTTATTGTTCAAGTGATTGCTGTATTCAATAGAACTTTCATCACTTGAATACAATAATGCACGACCTAATGTCCAGGTAAATTCAGATCCATTGATTCTATCGTTAACTTGGAAATTGCTACTTTCACCTTGTTTTTTATTCAAACCTAGACCATTATGCAGTAGGTTTGTTAAATATGTGGCTTTGAAACAAAGGTTGACCAATTCATCCTGATCTAAATCTTTGTATGATTTTAATTTATTCCAACTTAGTGAACAAATCTTGTTAGTCTCCTTTTCAGTTTCATCATATGAATAAATCTTTCCATAATCTTTGTAGTCCTCTTTATCGTCTAAATCCAGTAGATTTGATATAGTGTCCCAATAACCCGAAACGCCATAAAAGTTCTCAATATCGAAATCAAACAGAGGAATCGCATCTGATAACAAACATGTGGAAACTTCTTGCTGGCTGCTAACGTCACACTCATCTAAATCTTTCACTATGAGTGGATAAATGAAACTATTACATTTTGCATAACTTCCTTGCCCAACAACAAGATATTCTTGTTGACCTAATGTGACAGGTTCGGAATAATCAGATGGCAAGCAAGGGTCCATAATTTTGCGAATTCCATCTGCATCAGGCTCTCCTTTTTCAAGATTGTTTAAATATTTCAAATGAATTTGGGAGATCCCATAACCTAAAAATGAAGTTGAGTATATATCATAGATTAAATCAGGTTCCTTAGATCCTAAAGTACTTAATTGCAATTTAATCAATTGATTCGAATGTTCTTCAGTCTCCATCCTATTTGGTTGGAAAGAAATCTGTGTTGACGCACCACCCATTTCCAATAAGCCAGCTGATTGTGTAGAAGTGTCCAAAGTGTTAGTTAAGTAGTTCAATGCTATCCAACCGTACAAACCTTCAGTTTCACCGTCAATTATATTGACATGAGATTGACAATCGGGTATATAAAAGTTAGTCTCCTTTTGTAAGTAATAACAAACGTTATTTAGGATTTCATCCTGTTCATTTGGTTTCAATAGTCTCATACCAGCGGTGGCATGGACGAATAACGGTGTTCTATAATGTTGCTCAATTGGTATAACGTCGTATATTTTTTTCAAAAGATGGTTTAAATATTTAGGTCCAATTCTTGAAGAATTCTCGTTGAATTCAGACATCCCTGGTTTAATCTTCTTGTACCATTTATGACCGGTTACAATTTTGGGAAGTTGACCTTGATAGTCTTCAATTGCAAATTTCTTTACTAATTGAACGTTTCTTTTCAGTTTATCAGAGGTAGTTTTAGATTCATCAGATTTGGCGTTTAGTTTACCGTTTACCAGCATGTATTCGGTACTCAACCAACTGTAAATATAGGCCCTTGAACCTTTTGAGCCGGCATCTATGACAACCATATAGTTGTAAGGGATACCTTCGTCGTTCGTAACATTTCCTGTGTTTTTGTTGCTTGTTTTCGTTTCTTTCCTGTCCTTGCTTCTCTTTTCAACCAGCAAAGCCATATTGGGGTTATGGAGAAATGTAAATTAATTTGTATATTATTGAGTGAAATAGGGTGTTTCAATTTTGGACAATTGAAAAAAAGTCAGGGTGAAATATAGCTTTTGTAAGACTTTTAGATCAGACCAGAGCAGGTCAGATAAAGCTATTTTTAGACTTAGATTCTAAGTTAGGCCTGAACTTTTCTCCACTTAGTTGTGATTGATCTATTTGCACAAACAGACAATAGCACAAAGTTATTTTTAATCTATGATGTGTGAACTATATTGATCGATATGTGAAGAGAGTGTACAAACTATCGGTCTCAAGCATTCCATTTATTTGACAGGACGACATCAAACAGGCAGATCAGTCTCTCTACATAGACCTTAGAAAGACGATTGATTGATTCAATGGATATCGAAGGCTCATCTAGATTTATTTGGCAGATCTTTCCAGTTGGTGGCTGGTAATACGAGGTGCCACAAACTACCACGAGCGCGTGGACAACATCGTGGCTGGTGGACTCTTGGGTTTCTTTTCAAATTTACACCTTTACACCGATTTACGAGCCACATTAGAGAGAAGACACTGCGCCACCACGCAAACAACAGCACAGCCACATAAGCCCGGAAGCGAAGGTGTAGTTATCCGACCCATTAACTGAGGATCAAGTCAAGGTGAGAATGGATGGATAAAAGGATTGCATGTATTGTATGGCCATGCTGGGGTATATACACATGTAGCAGTCTACAGGTCGATATATATACATATATGTATATGGGTAGTACGTTCAGATTATCCAAAGAATGAACAGACAGAAAGACAGCAACCAAATAATCAAATAATCAAGTAACCACGTAGTCAGTTAAAGAAGTAACTCATTTACTATTCAACCATCCATCGTATTATGTTTTACCCCATAAAATGGATACAACAAATAACTTGGAGCAAAAGCCTGCGAGGAATCCGAGACTCCTCCGATGAGAATTCGTGCAATCACAGCGCGGTATTTTCCAATCATTTGATGTTCGCACGACTGTCTGAGGTCTTTCCTTTACGGCTTGCTTCCTTCAATTCTATGTCTCCTTGTCTTTTTTGTCTTTCTTATTCATCTTGATCAATTTGGTTTAAGTGATATCAATACGTACACCACATACTGTCGGACTATTATATTATCACAGTCTATATAACGTATAATCCACAATGTTATCTTCCACAACTAGATTAGGTTTAGGTGCTTTGACCAGACCAGCTTTGAAGACCTCAATTGCTAAGCCAATTGCAACAAGATCCATTTTCAAGTTAGTTTCACAACCACCAGGTAACATCATTGATACCGTTAACGAAGCTTACGTCCCACCACCACCTGATAAATTACATGGTTCCCTTCACTGGACCTCTGAAAGAATAGTCACCGTCTTCATGGCCCCATTGATAATGACTCCATTAGTCGCAGGTACCACTTTGCCTTTAGCTGATGGTTTAATGGGTACTCTTTTACTATACCACTGTTACGCTGGTTTCCAAAGTTGTATCACAGATTATATCCCATCGAGAGTTTACGGTATCTGGCATAAGGCTGCCATGGGTTTATTAGCCTTTGGTACAGCCATTGCTGGTTATGGTATTTACGTTATTGAATCAACTGAAAAGGAAGGTTTAGTGGGTATGTGCAAGAGATTGTGGGCCACCAAATAAGTAAATTGAAATCTCAATCTATTTGATAACAATAAGAAAAACCCCATAATCTTCCATCGACAAGCCAAAAGAAAAAAAAAACTGTGGCCACCCAAATCTGTCCTTGTTTCCCCCATACCTCATATACAGCAACTTATTCTTTCCCTTTGTTTCTTTTAATTGTTTTGGTTCGAAACAAAATCAAAATCTACAGACTCCCTTATTATTTATTATCACTATTTTATATTCCAATTTTATAATCATTTACTTAAGAAATCCCAATATCATATCTTCGATTTGTAGAAAAAGTAGAAGCTACACATAAAGTTTATACAAAATTCATAAGTGCCAGCTTTAATTCTCTTACATCTCTAGCCTCCTTTTCGTACCAATAGAAGCACTTTTTGGCGGAATTTCATCATCATTACGTCCTTGTGCTTCCTGTTGTCCTTCTCCAGAATCAGTAACAGTATTCCCTGGATCACTGATACTTAAAGAGACAACTCCATAACTACCACTGCTTGACCCTGTAACTGGAACTTGCTCAAAAGTCTCACTTGGTTCGATTGTCATTTCGTCAATGTCATCACTCTCGTAGTTGCTATTATTAATTGGGTTAGCAACATTTGACTTTTTGTCACGGCATAAACTTTCTCTTGTTTTGTCATGGTTCTTTTTTTTATTCAATTCCCATGGTGTCTCTAATTGATCGAAAATCGCCATTTTATCTAAAACTTTAGATATTTTTTCGTCTCTGAAATTAATCAAAAATTGAATTATATCATCTATTGAATTATTTTTAATTGAGATCAGTTCAAGTGGCGAGTCTTGTGATGGAATATAAACTTCACGGGATCTAACCGATTTGATTGTTATTGTCTGGGAAAGTAGATCGATCTTAAGCGTTACCAATTGTTGAGAGGTGCTTGTTAGTTGTAGTAACGTGGGTAATAATTCAGTCGAATTTAATCTCAATTCTTGTAAGAGTACCGTGAATGGAATCACCTGTAAATTTTAAATTCGTAGTTCATGTTAGTAAATCTTGCTTTGTTCCTGCCCAAAAAACAGACACACAGATAAGGAGATTGCAAATTCCTTTAACTTACGCTCATTTCTGAAGCCAAGGTCATCAAAGTCAATTGCCTGAGCTTCAACAATTGTGGATTTGATAGCTCACCGAGTACATCAACATGTTCTGTAATCAACGAATAAGTATTTTGAAGTTGTTAGTAAACAAATAACGTCCTATCCCTCTTCACAAAAACTTGGAAAAAGCTTTTCAGGTTCTTTGTTTCAACTTACCGTAATAATCAGAGATACAACCAAATGAATAAACCTCTAATAAATGTTTCAATCTAACTGTATCAGTGTCATTATTGCGATTATCGGCGACACTACTACTGTTTCTTAACAGATTATACGAGTTGAAATTTAAATCTTGGAAAATCGTAGGCGATATCGTACAGCTTCTCATGTGTGTGTGGTAAGTTGTATATATTTGTGTGTAACTCTGTCAAATTAAAGAATCTGGTGTTCTTTTTGAACCGATGGGGTTTCGCCTATACTTCAATTGATGGTTTGAATCTGTAAAACTGAAGGAATTATATTCAAGATATTGAAATAATCTTCTATCAACTCTTGATGGCCTAAGAAAAGGTCTATCAGATCACTCAAAAACAGGTACTTAACTTCGCTTACGTAAAAAGATGAGACACCTGGGGATGGATTAAAGGATACTAAATACCAGCTGCATTTCATGACTTTACCTCTAATCAACCGAAACAAACTTTCAGGGTAAATATAAATTAATTTAACATTCTTCTTTAATCTACACAGAGTATCTAAAAATTCAAATGAGTACACAAATTAGATATAAAAAGAGAACACACACTATTGAATTTCTCCCAAGGTTTCAGTTTGAACAGTACCCCCATTCTCAGAAGAGTTGTTGCCTAAAACATCAACATCATCTCCCTCGTCGGCATCATCTTGATCTTCGTCGTTTTCAATCATGTTGTCGTGGAGATTCATATCCTTAAAGATAGAATCTTTAGGCATTCTTCTCATTTCCAACTGCGTTTTAAACAGAGGTCCAATCTTTGTGATCCATTTAGCTCTCTTCTCTAATAAACTCTTGAAAGAGGAAGTTGAAACCAACTGTTGACTATCATCTTTTTCACTCGGCTTGTTGTTGTTGTTGTTGTGATGATGTGCGCCGGGACCTCTCTTTTTAGACTTCTTTGGAGCAACGTTGATTCTTCTTCTATAATGCTGTTCAACTTGTTTATCCAAATCTTCGAGGATAGAGATGTATTCTTGCCATGCGATCTGTTCTTCAACTATTGGTATCAACTTCTTCTTACGCTTACTGTTACGTACTTGAACATTTTTCAACTCTTGTTGTAGGTTCCGAAGTTCACTTGAGATTTCATCATCATCTTTACTCTCCATCCAATCCTGTTCGAAATTTGGATCCTTCAAAGTTTGCTCAACATTCATGTAAACACCGATATATTTCAACTCTCTCTTTAGTCTCTCATCCAAAGACTTATAATCGGTTTTCACTATTGAGGACTTCCAACCTTGTTGATCAGCCAAAGCTGATGAAGATAAACTGGTATCGGGCTGCTCAGATTCTTCATCTGCACCAGCTAAGTCAATAGCGGAACCAGCAGTAGATCGGTTATTTGATGCAGCGTCATTTGAAGACTCTTCAGGTTGGTCTTTTATCAAAGCAGCAAGTAATCTAGAAGTCAAAGGACCACATGATATTTCATCAGTTTCCAACAAATCGTTAGTCAGGTCATCCGATGAACCCTTTGGCTCAACAAGATTTCTCATATTAATCTCCATTTGTCTTTTAGCTGTGAAATTAGGAGATGACGAAGAATCTTTAACAGCCCCATTTCTCAAATCTTCTTCATACCAAAGGTCCGAATATAACGGACCTAGTTTTGGGATTTGGAACGGCGTCTTTTTATCATCGTAATCTTTCGGTAAATTCGTACTCAGTATACATTTAGTTCTCAACAATTTTAAGTCTTCGTCATTAAAATTTCTGTAAAACGGATCAACATAAGCTTGGAATGATGTGAATGCAATTTGATTTCCTGGTGGTTTCGTATTTGAAAAATCGATAGTTGGGATCTCTCCAGGTAACATGTCTTTTAGATCTGTTTGTGGATACACTTCAACTGCGTATTTTCTCTGTAAGAATTCATGAGTAGTACTCGACGTTCCTTTAGCCTTTTCTTCATCATATAGGTTCAAAGCATCAACAGCAGGCTTCAAAATATCTTCAATTGGCAAAATTTGGTTTTCCTTACCGGCATAGACTGATGGAATGTATTGATCGTCACCATTATAATGCTTTTTAGTCTTAATTTTTTCATCATCGTCATCATCAACGTCTTCATCACCGCTTTCATCATTTCCAGTACCATCCTTGCCAGTGTAGTCGTCACCATTATCATCGTCATCACCTTCAAATTCTTTTAAACCCATACGTTTAAAAGGGTTTTCAATCTTAACCTTCAATTCACCATTATTACCATTGGACTTCTTATCCTTATCAGTCACATCAGACGCAATTTCATTCCGTTCACCATTAGCCGTAATAATAATCTTTCTCTTTTTCTTTTTGGGAAGTCTTATGATTCCATCATCATCTTCATCATCTTCATCCACTTCATTTTCGTAATTACTCTCATTATTTGATTTTTTATTGTCGTTGGTATCGGTATCATGGTCACTATCATCAAGTTGAGCGCTCCTCTTTTTACTATTACTGTTATCATCCAGTCCAATCGATTCTTCTTTTTTCACCTTCACCGACGACTTTGCCTCTGCTGCTTCGGCAGCTATAATGGCTTTTAAATCAACTTCAATTTTTGTAACTAGTTTAGTGTCGGTTTTAATCCCCGAATCTAATTCATTTATCAATTTTTCAAGTAATTTCTTAACGGCGAGTAGTTTATAATCCGGTGGAGTTGAAAACATTGTATCTCCTTGCAATAATCCTAAGCTAGAGTCATAACTCAGACTGATTTCATTGACGATTGCTTGCAATGTATCTGACGGATTATTGGATTGCAGATCTAATTGCAAGGCCTGTTGCTGTAAGTTATTGTTCTTCTTTTTAGGTGGTATTTTACCCTTTCTATTTCTATTTGAACTTCCCCTTGGTGGCATTTTATAAAAGTAGGTATAATTGTTATTGGTAATAATAAAATTTGTGCAATTTCGTATCTTGATAAGGGTCTTCTGGGTGTACTTATTAATGTCCTGTTACCATGCATAATCATATTATCTGTTTACGCTTGTGAAGAGATTCTGAGTTTTCCATCAAAAAAGTGATCACATAATCGGTAGTGCACTACATAATTAGTAAACCTTCCAAAAATGGTGTTTAAAACTAGTTAAATCTGGACAGTTATTTGAGATATCTATCCTCACAAAGATATAGCTGTACGATATCATTCATTACTACTGTAGTACGTATCAGTCTACGTTTTGTATATTTACAAGAACTTACATTTTTCTGTATATAATGAATGACTAACAAAATACGTATATCTATTTCTTTATCGAATCGAATTGGGGAAGTGTCATAAATTCATCAGCTAATTTAAACTTTCTAGCACCTTCAGAAATTGGCTTCTTCCAACTTTCTGGGAATTCATGAACTTTCTTAGATTTAGTACCCATCTTCGAAGATTTAGCATCAGTGTGTCTGGTATCTAATGGAACATCCCTAAAGTATTCTGGCTCATTCTTGGATTCTTCTATTAGTTCATCAAGAATATCAGACAAATAAGATGCATTTTGAGCTGGTTCTAAGAACTTATCAGATGACATCTTAAAAATATCAGTAGTGCTGTCGTATCTAACACCAGCTAATAATTTAAATTTATGTGATTCAGCTGGTTGTAAGGATAAATCAGCAACTTTTAAAGAAGTGACAACTTTACGTTCAGCAGGGTGTTTTTCACCAAGATAGGTGGTATATCTATAAGTGACAGGTTTAGCAGAAACTGCAGCAGGGACATATTCTTTTCTAAATTTAGTTAAGAAAGGTAACTCATATGCAGCAATTCTGTTAAACTTCATTTGATCTCTGAAATCTCTCACGATATCCTGGGCAGCGGTTGGATATTCATCATATTCCTGGGCTTCATCGACATCTTCCATAAACTCACCTTCGGTCATGAATTCTTCCCAGTTGGTCTCATCATCAGCACCAAATTGGCTTGCTTCCGTATCACCATAAATGGCATTCACATATTGGGCTTCAACAGGATCTTTAGTAGTGGATAATAAAGCTTCTAATTCAGCATCAGATCTCTTGTAGTCTTTTCCTAATGTATTAACTCTTTTCTTATATAATTTCATAATCGTTTCATCTGGTAATCCTTTCCACAAATCTGGTCTTAAGATTAAAGTATCATCTTCCAAGCTGTATTGAGCTTCGTCTTTGAGTTTTTGTAATTTTTCATCAATTTGTTTCAGACTGTCATCTAATTTAGCATTAAGACAAACTGATACCTTTGTGAATTGTCTTTTTGATATAAAAAGGATTGACTGACTTGGAGATGCCAATATTCTGGAGTTATTAATGATTGATCTTGAAAACATCTTCCTTTGTTTCTTTCTCTGTTGTATGTATGCCTTAGTGCTTATTAAGATATTTAGAAAAATGGAATTTACAATTTTTTCAAACAGGTAACGTCTTAAAGACTAAGCAAATGAGTAAGTTGACTGCTGCTATCCCAAATTTGTCTAAAAGATGGAAAGGGAACAAACGCAATGAAAGCAAGTAGTGAGCTTATATAACTCAGATAAATCCTCCAGTTCTCAACACCAATTGAACTTAACATGGAAAACTGATGTAAATTTTTCAAAGGAAAAACTGAGCTGACAAAGGGCTGACATAAGATAAGTGAATTTAGGGCTGTGCAGATTGAATGAAGGTGTACGAATCAAGAATAAGAAGACACAAATAACGCGATTCCTGTGCACGAAAGATGTGCTGGGATCCCCACAGATAGGAGTAATTTGCCCCCTTTTCATTTCTCGCCGATATCGAGAGGAGGAGTAGGAGTGGTCAATCTTTGAAAGGAACACTGTTATTTGGAAGTTTATGTGCTGGGAGATACATGTACATTCATGCCTAATATATATTGGTCAACCTTTTCTGTTTATATATGTTAGGATACAGTAGATAAAGTTAGATAAACTCATCCACAATGCCGTATGTACTTGGAGTTGAGGTGGAATCTGTGGAACAGCCTTAGGTGCACAAATGGAGTAGGGGGGGGGGGGGGGGGGGGGGGAGACCCCACAAAAAAAGGGAGGGGGGGGGGGGGTGGGGGGGGGGGGGTGGGGGGGGGGGGGGGGGGGGGGGGGGGGGGAGGGGGGGAGAGAAAGGATGGCTGATGATGAATGATACAGAGCACGATAGGGGATGGTAGAGGACGATAAGAAAAGGATTGGGGGC
>JAHDIT010000172.1:0-20290 GCA_019232045.1 Ogataea degrootiae
TAAAAGTCATGCTGATTAGTTAATCTATAAATTATTGTACGTACATCTATTTCTATGCTATAAAATTACATCTAAATGTCTTGATTAAATAGAAAATCTTTTCATCTTGAACCTAACAGTACATAAATGCAAATAAACTCAAATATAATAATCCAATAAAAAAACAAGAAAAAAAAAAAGAAAACGTCAATTTTGATAAAATTATAATCCGTAAGAACGTTTTTCAGAGTCGTTCAATCTCAAAAACAAGTCATTTGGTGAAGTCACTAGCCCTAAAGCTCTAATAGCACCAGTATCCAAATTATCCAAGCAAATCAAATAACTGGCGTTAACCCAACCCAACCCAAACCTTTAGCAACAACATCTTTGAATCCAGAACCTTGATTACCGTTTTCAGCATCGCCTTTATGAGGTTGTCTCAATGATGTTGCATCATACTTCTCAACAACAACACCGTTGAAGTCAACAAACGCTAGAGTCATTAATAACACCATCTAGTGACATCCAGGTTTATATGTGGGGTGTTTGTCAATAAACGGATTTAATTACATTTTCGACTTTCTACAGCAGGAAAACATCACTTGTTTGTTTTTATTCTTATAATTGATCACGGGTTTATTTTGTTTAGTCATAGGAAGGAAATTGTCCTTTGCAACACCTAGAATTTGAGCCGCCATCCATGCAGGACCTTAATTGGACGAATTCTTAAAAAAAGCACCTTTGTCTCAAGTTGGAGGTGCCCGCTTGCTAGTTGGTCCTCACGCCGGCTATTCTTATGCTGGAGAAACGTTAGCACAAACTTATAGAGCGTTCGATCCAACCAATACCAAAATAGTTTTCATTTTGGGTTCATCACACCACATTTATTTTAAAGATTTTGTAATGACTATCAACTGTACTTCTCATGAAACACCACTTGGTGATGTTCCTATTGATACTGTAACGATCAAACAGTTACTTTCAAAGGATTCCAAACTCTTCAAATTAATGCCATTGTCGATGGGTGAAGAAGTACACAATTTTGAAATGTACATGCCTCTTGAACAAAATATTGCCAATCATTTGGGATCATTTTTTGAAAATGACGAAAATTCTTTTGTTATAGGTTCAGATTTTGTTGTCCGGGTTATAGGTTTGGCTATAGATCCTATACACCTGATGGTAATATATATAGCCTGATTAACTTGAAAGCAGGATTTTCCATATAGAAAGAGAGAGGAAATATACCTGTTTACAAGACTATTCAAGGATTGGATAAGAAAGGGATGGAAGCTGTATCAATAGGTTCTTATAAGAAAACCGAACGGTATATGAAATTGACTGGGAATACTATCCGTGGTGCTAAACCGTTAAATATTTTACTTGCAACAATAGAGGATTACTATGAAAATGAAGTCATTGCTCGGTCCGAATGGATTGGGTATGCCCAAATTTCACATTCTTTCACTGCAAATGACAGTGTTAGTTAAACTAGTGGGTATGCTGTTCTGTAAGTTTAGTTTGCTTCCATTAATATAAGCTTATAAATGATTATTTTTCTTTTAGATTTTGGCTTTTGGCTTTTGACTTTTTGTTTTTGTTTTTATTTTTGGCTGGCTTGATTTTTAATTTTTGGTTTGGGTTTTACAAAGAGAGTAAGTATGGTGTGTTTCTTGGTTTGAAAAGGGCATTCGGTTCTATGCTATTTGAGATGGATTTTGCGATGTTATAGTTTTAACTTGGTTTTTGTTCATTTTTTTAATTTTCATTTGTCTGGGTGGTAAATAGTAAACCAAAAAGGCTCGTATGTGGTAGGCACAGGAATAATAATCGATTCTGATTGAGGAAATCGACCAACTTGATCTGCTCGGTTTGCCCAACAGTTAATGGTGAGAAAAGCTACTAATTCAAATTTATTTACAGCAGCCTAAAAGCTCAAATATCAATGGAAGCCTAGTAAAGCATTAAAAAAGTATATATGAAGGTGTAAAAATGTATTAAGCTACTTTTAGTTGTGTATGTATACAAGTTTTGTCCTCAAATTAATGTCATACACCCTAAGCTTGGGACCTTTTGGTGAAAGGTACAGTTATGGAAAGAATTGTCATATCAAGAAGATAAAAAGGTAACCAACTAACATACATAATTGGAAAATATAATATAACTAGACAAAAAACCCCTATGTTTGTTGAAATCTTCATCGATTCTCTTCTCGAGGTTGAATGTTCGGTTGATAAGCACCCCCTACGGAGAAGCAAGCTAAAATTCATCATGAATGACCTCGGCCTTAGACGGACAGTTTATGTCTGATAATCCCATGAATCCAACAACCATATGGTTCAGGAATTTCACTTTGGCAGTCCAAGTGCCTTGGTTTGTCATGGTAAGGCACCATGCCACTAAAATACGACTCTTAGCATCTGCTAAATTACGACTCTTAGTATCTGCTATAGAACGTTCCACTGACTCAGCTATGCTGTTAAAGCCAGCCTGAGTATCGCAGTTGCCTCCCGAGGTATAATTATTAATGGTCACAAAGTGGCCCGCTATATTCAGTGTGACACTCGCACATCTATCCTTTTCTTGACCTAGATAACCAGCAATTGAATCCGTGGCCGACAAACTATTGGCAGCTAAAGAAGCCAAGTACTCAAGGCATTGTGCTACCTTTCGCCATCCAAACTCGGCCCACATTGTCTTCAGGCTATTGATCTGAGTTGACCCAATATTTTTGACGTATTCAACCCACGAAATACCGTTACAAGCATTAGCACGCTTGTGCCCAGACAAGTGAACCAAACTTTCATCTGAACTGAGTAGTTCGGCTGCTAGAGTATCGATGTCGTAATTTTCTGATGCCAATGGGGAAAGTAGATTATAAACTAAATCCTCTAATGATAAACTGTCACGTATAGTCATATTACCTAGGGCAGCATTTACCTCCAGAAGTGAAGCCTCAATATTAGTCATGTTAGCGACTATGTCAATAGCAGTAGCGTCGTCATCCGTACTATTAACGTTTGTGTATTTGAGAAGGACCAGCGGTTCAGCCACTGTACCCGCTATAACAGTGTTCGTAACAAGGACAAAAAATGTAAAAAAAACTTTGAGTAAGTGCATTTAGTAACCAAATGAAAAGCTTGAGGTGCTTTATAAAACTAAGAAGGTTTGAATTTGGATTTATATTGATACATTCAATATCATACTACAAAGATAGTCACGTTTGAATTTGGATTTATATTGATACATTCAATATCATACTACAAAGATAGTCACATACGAATAAGTGGAAAGTTCCACATATTTATAGTAATAACTGTTAAGGTTTGCGTATAAACCTTATAAAAATTTGATATTGATTATGTCATGAATGAATACCTTTTTGTATGGGCATTACATAATTTGTTGTGGCAGTAGGGAAATCTATGGTGTCCTTACTAGTTCCCGGTTTATCGGGTGCGATGTGTGAAAGTGAATTGGTAAGTGCACGATTTATTATTGTACCTGAACTCTATCAAAGTAGCAGGATAAAATATACAGCAAAATCCTCCCTTGCTACATCTACTAATTGATATACAGTTGGTTAGGGTTGAATATTAGTCATCATTTGTGTTTTCGTATAAATAGTATACATAAATAAGGGATTAACTACTTAATATTTGTCTTCGTAGTCATCTTTCGATAATTCAAAGTGGTTAATGTTTCTTTGCAAAACTGCGTTTTTCACTCTACTGGTCAAGTCATGAGCATTTCTGGAAGAGGAGTAAGGTGATGACGGGGCTCTCATTTCAACAAACTCATCAGTTGATTCATTCTCATGGGAATCTTTCATCTGTAATATATCATGGAATAACGAAACATCAGATAAGTTAGGTAACTTAGAGTTGACATTTACATCACTAAAACCGGATTCCAAGGAATGCCGCGAGCTTGATCTGGACGCTGCTCTTGAGGTTGATCTGGAACGAGATCTCGATCTGGATCTGGATCTTATAATTTCTTCGTGCTCACGTTCAATTTCATCTTGAATTTTGGACAAGTTGTTGGTATCAAACTTAGGGAAGACTTTTGGACCTAACTCATTAACAACTTCGGTGACTTCAACTGACAAATATTCTCTAGTTTTCTTCAACTCATTCAAGTCGTTTGAAAATGGAGACAGGTTTATAACCAAAGGCTTTAAAGATTTAAAGATATCCATACCCGTTTCTCCAATTTTGAATGCAGCGTATGTTGTTGAGGCCAATAAGCTCCAGCAACCACAGAACAATAAAAGTGGATATTCCATAAATTTCAATTGATTAGGAACAAGATTATATCTGAGGATAAGTGAAATACCAATAATCGAATAAATCAGATATAATGCAGGTGTGATAACTAAAGCAATTAGAACTTTCCAAGAACCTAAAACATCTTTCGCCTTAATCTTAACAGAAGAGTTTGCTAAAGCATGTTTTTGTTTTTGCTTTGAAATAACTTTGCATGCAATCAAAACTGGTGCGAATAACACTGTGCCTGGTAAACTGAGTATTGTTAAAACTATTAACTGTGAAAGCCTAGTTACTAGTAAAATAAAGGTGGACAATAAGTTCTTAGAAGCACTTTCAACTTGATAGTCTTTTAATCCTAAGTATTGAAGCTTCTTGTTGTAATGCATAACCGATTCCTTGAGGTGTTGAATTTTCGGATCATCTTTAAACTTACTGTAACCAACTAATAAATTTCTATTCATTTCAACAACCAAAGGTAAAGGAATTGGTTTTCTTGGGTATGAATATAATCTACGAGCAGCTTGAATGACTTGTAAAGTTTCAAAATCAGGACTTTGAACAGTAACTGACTTTAATGAAGTTGTGATCTTTTCCATCAGATTGTCAACTTCTTTTCTGGAGTCATGTTTATACATTTGTCCATCCTTTTCTTTAACAACAATCGGAGCACCAAATTCTAACACTGCTCTAGATCTGAATTTATGAGGGTGGAAGTAGTTCATGCCGCAGGGAACAATACTGACTTCAGTGCCAGGATATTCTGCAGCCGTACCTAATGCCATAATACCAACACCCGGTTTCAAAGGCAATAGCTCAGTTCTATCATGAGACCCACCTTCGCTTGCAATGGCAATCAATTCACCTGCGTGTAAATGATCGAAAACACTTTTGAACAGACTACTGTTGTCGATTCTTTTGGCAGCTTTATAGTTTGTGCCGTTAATTAACATTTCAATACCTTTGGATTTTTGTAAAGGTTTACTTAATTTAAATTTATGATCATCAATGACTTCACCGATTTTCGCATTACCCATACTATGAGGTAAACCAATTAAACCTTTGACTTCTAAATCTTTCGTAAAACTAGTGCCTTCCCCGATAATAGTCAATTCATCTTCGGGATAATTTTCGTACTTGATAGTACCTTTCTTGTTTTCCAATAAATCTTGCGCTCTTTCCACAGGAATTGCACCCGCCCATCTACTGAATGCACCAACAACTGTTCTTTTAAATGAAACTGCAGCTTCAATGAAAGAAACCCTTCTACCAGTCAATTTATTAATCAGTAAGGTACTCAATGCAGCATCTAAGAATTGGTTGGCATGTGGGGCAATAACCACAATTGTGGGGCCTTGTGTTGGTATATTGAATGAACCTCTAGTAGAGACTTCTCTAAAGAAGATGTCGATAATAACATTCAAAAACCAGATGAAGAATTCAAAGGATAAATCAAGTGCCATTTTTCGGTTGGTTGGGTTCTAATATAATAAGTCAATAATCAACTTTGTTAATGGGTTTTTCGACTTCAAAGCAAATATTAGCTACAGGGTAGATATTCCAATATAGACTCAATGGAATGTATCGCTTAAGGTCCCTTGTTTCTTTGATCCCGATGCTCAAGTAGAATGTAGTTTTGAGCTGCTTTCTAGATACATAAAACATCAATTTAGAAACAAGATTCACTCTGCGGCTGAGGTGAAAAGAGGATGATGCACGTGATACTCTGTGGCGTACCAGTATGTGCAGTGTGGCTGATGTTTGCCAACTGCGGTGCAAAGAATCGTCAGTCAGGATAATCTCCATTCTCTTTGTGCCTTGCAGTCAACAGTCTCAACTGCCTACGCTTATCAAGCTAAACGGTAAATGAGAACAACTTCATGCTGTTATAGCAAGGGGGAGTTGATATCAGCTTGTATCCTAACTTGGAGCACTATCACAGTACTTGAGCCGACCGCTAAAGATCAGTATAGGCGACTATTTAATATCGGATCTCTTTCCATACAACTTTTTTTCACTTCAAGGTACACCCCTTTCATATAAAGCTGGACATCCACAACCATGCAATTGCCAACAATACCTGGGAATTTAGGAAATAGTAAATCACTGGCGTACAGCCGATCCCTTTTTATGCTCATATTTCTGTTCATAGTATCCTATGTGCTGGCATATGATAATGGAGACCCTGATCAGAATCTTAATCTAAAGACTATAAATAACCCCAATCGACATAATCAACAAAGAAACAATAACGAATACCCATATGATAACGAATACTACTATGACGAGGAGTATAACTACGAATATGCGAACCAATATACAAATGACGATTTCGATGAGGATGATGGTGTGACAGATAACAGTAAGCCCAACAGCCAGGCATTTGATGATAATTCCTTAGTGGCTAGATCACTAGACACTTTCAAAGTGACAAATTTACTACTGGCCTCAGATATAGAAGGGAACTTGCATGCATTAAACAGAAACACCGGTGAGTTGGTGTGGACGTTAATGGGTAATGGTCCGTTGGTCTCCATTTGCTCAGATGAAGAAGAACTATTTGAATCCAAAGCCAACTCTACCACTGAAAACGCAGACAGTGTTCAATCTTTCACGTTGACTTCTATGTTCGCATCTTCGTCTTATATCCCATCGAATGAGGACCAAACAAGTACGGGATCTCGTGGTCAATCCAAATCTAATAGCAACAACAACGTGAATAGGCGGATGTATACTCAAATGGCATGGATGATTGAACCTTTCGATGAAGGTTCGATTTATTATTTTACTCACGAAGATGGGTTACAAAAACTACCTACATCAATCAAACAACTAATTCACAAATCCCCGTTCTCAATAGGTGAAGATTTCGTTTACACTGGCGTCAAAAAATCAGGTATTGTTAGAATAAATGCCAAGACTGGTAATTTAATAGACTCTTTCGGTTTTGACGATTCTTTCCCAGATAGCAAAAACAATAAATTAGATGAATCTTGTACAATCGATGAGCATACAATCAACGAAAATAATGGAACGCCGCCAGTCATTTTATTGGGAAAGACTACTTATGAGTTAACGATCCATTCTAAAAATGCTACATCCTGGAATATCACATATACATCATGGGGTCCGAACAATTTGCATTCAAATTTAATTGATCAAAATTTTGAATCAACTGATAATTTATACATTCAACCCTTCCATGATAACTCATTGTTGGCACTGGATGCTGAATCAAAGTCTGTTAAATGGGTATCCTCATTATCAGATGTAACTGTTAATGTTTTCGATGTTTTTTTGGATAACGATGAGATTGAAGATAATGAACAGTCAACTTTCATAGTACTACCGCATCCATTGAATAAAAAGCCTTTCAGTTCATCAATGTCTGGATCGTCGAACTCTGGCCAAATGTCTAATAATCATGGATTAACGTTTATTGAGAGAACTAAAGAAGGTTCATGGTTTGCAATGTCAGAGAATAATTACCCATCTTTAGTGAAATCAGCCCCTTTAGCTAAGTACATTGCAAATGAAAGATGGAGAACCCCCCCAGTTTTTAGAAATCCCGAGCTACTGGGCATCGCAATATCTGGAGTTCACGATCAATCATTGAAAAGAGGTAAGGAGCAACAAGATTTATTAAACGTTGGAGGTGGTAGTGGTACTAGTGCGGGTTCGGATTTGAATATTTACGAGCCAGCTAGATTTCCAACTATAGTTCCAACAGGTATGCTAGACGATGATCCAAGATATCGAGACCAACGATCTAAGAGTCATAATTACCAACAGCAACAGCAGCGTCGTGGTAGATATAAAAGTAGAAATGCCAGCAATAATAACAATAGATTAGGATTACCACCTAGTGACTATTTATCAATAGATCCACCAATTTCTGGACCAACGTCAACACACAAGGTAGCACCGTTGACAATGTTAGTTTATAGAGCTTTTGAGAATGTTTTGGTTACCATTATAGGTATTTTAATAATTGCGGTGTTATCAAGATTTGGTTTGTTACCACCATTGACCCAAATTCTTTCTAGATTTGGGTTATTCAAAAGAACACAAAGCGCTGTTGAATTGGTTGATCTGTTACTGAAGGATGATGTCGTTGAGTTAGAGAAAAGTTTTGATCTTATCAAAAGGGAGAGATTCGGAGAAAGCCCTAGTAAAGATGTTGATGAAAGTACTGCTGACGGATCTGAAATAATCAACACGGACGAAGATTTCGAGGAGGATGCAGGTGTTGATGATAATAAGTCTGTCACTACCATAAGCGCTAGAAAACAAGTTAAGATTGATGAATCACCAGAGATCATCAACCCAACTAATACGTTAACCATTGAAGATGATATAAGTAAATTGAAAGAGGATGATTCACTACCAGCAAGTCCATTTACTCCCAAGAAGCGTAAACGTGGCTCAAGGGGTGGTAAGAAGAATAAAAAGAAGGAATCCATATCAAACATGGATGATATCATTGATCTTCCAAGTAACGAATTGACGATTTCAAGCGGCAGCAGCAGCCCTATATCAGCTACAGTGTTGAATAGCAGTATGACAATTTCAAATGAGATTTTAGGTTATGGTTCACATGGTACCATTGTCTTCAAAGGAAGTTTTGAAAATCGTCCTGTTGCTGTTAAAAGAATGTTAATCGATTTTTACGATGTCGCATCTCATGAAATCAACTTACTTCAAGAATCGGATGATCATCCTAACGTCGTTAGATACTTCTGTTCTCAACAATCCAACAGATTTTTGTTTATTGCTTTAGAGCTATGTGGAGCTTCGTTGGAAGATGTTATTGAATGTAAGAATACCATCGGTTTAGAAATCAACAAAAGAATGAATAAAGTTGATGTCATCAAACAGATTGCAAACGGACTAAACCATTTACACAGTTTAAACATCGTCCATCGTGATATCAAGCCTCAGAATATATTAGTGGTTCCACCAAAGTTCAACAACAAAGACGACAGTTCGATCAGATTATTGATTTCTGATTTTGGTTTATGTAAGAAATTGGAAAATGATCAATCATCTTTCCGTGCTACTACTGCACAGGCTGCTGGTACGTCAGGCTGGAGAGCACCAGAGTTGCTTCTTGATGATATCAGCGATTCTAACTCCATTATATCAGAATCTAACCATACTTCATCTTCGTCAACTACGACCACTGGTGAGACAGTCAATTCTGGCAATAGAAGATTAACCAGATCAATTGATATCTTTAGTTTAGGTTGTGTGTTTTATTACATTCTATCCAATGGCTATCATCCTTTTGGTGATAGATATTTGAGAGAAGGTAACATTATCAAAAATAACTATAACTTAGACCTATTAGATAGTCAGAAGGATTGCTTCGAGTCCAAGGATTTAATATCTTCAATGATTTCAATGAATCCCAAAGAAAGGCCAAACATGATTCAAATTATAAAGCATCCATATTTTTGGAGTGTTGAAAAGAAGTTGGATTTCTTATTGAAAGTTTCAGATAGGTTTGAAATTGAACGTCGTGATCCACCATCCAACTTACTATTGACTTTGGAGTCGTTCTCTTTTGAGATATTAGGCGAGGATGGTTGGTTTGGTAAGTTTGATGAATTGTTTATGGATAATTTGGGAAAATACAGAAAATACAACAATAACAAATTAATGGATTTACTTAGGGCAATGAGAAACAAATATCATCATTATCAAGATTTACCAGATGATCTGCTTACTCAAATGAGTCCTTTACCTAGGGGATTTTATTTTTACTTTATGGACAAGTTCCCTAATATGTTGCTGGTGATTTATCAAATGGTTGAAAAGCATTTAAAGGAGGATGAAAGTTTCAAATCAATTTTTTGAGTAATAATGCATGGTTCGAGGCTCTTAACATATATATATATATATATATATACGCATAATGATAGTTTTTGTTTAATACGATTAATGCATAGATTAATTGAATCTATTATAAGAAAACGGTTATTTTCTATTTGTGATCAGTGTGTAAGATAGATGCAATAGATGCTTCTTATCGAGGGGTCAACCATTAACGACGCGTCTATCAGTCGGAGAGCCACAGGTAGTTGGTTAACTTGCCTTTGATTGCTAGACTTGAGGGGTTCTCTGTGATCTCAAAGGCGCCTGACCCCACATATTTACTGACAACGTGCCATTGCTACCGCCGTATTGTGATGATCAGCGAAACAGTATGTATGTTTTTATATAAGATAATATAGACAGATATATATACAATGGAACGTATTAGTGGAGGCTCAGTCCTCATCGGAGTTGGTTGCTTACAAAAGAGCAATGTCTGGTGTTTCCATACTTCGGAAGGAGGTATCTGCGTTTGCCCGTGCGTGTGTCTGTCGAAAGTTCACTGCATGCGAAACAAACAAAGAGTGCATATAGATAATAAAATGGTTGCTTTACTTTACTTTCCACGGCGACGATTTGAATCAAGAGGATTGACTCGTTGACTCTTCATCTCAATTGAGGTATATATACATCCTCTTTATTCAGTCCAGTCAAAATTGGTATCTTATTGTTTGCTATTAAACGCAATTAACTTAAATCGATCAAAGTCGTATCTCTGAATTGATCTTCCAATCTATACATATTGATAAGGAATTAAGATAAGCTTCAATAATGGCATTAGGTTCAACTCCGACAAGAGAAGAGGTTCGTCTTCAAGAAGACAGAGAAAAGAAAAAATACTGGAGACGTTGGGGTACTTATGTTTCCCAAAGATCATGGGGGATGCCTAGAGAAGATTATACATCTGATGGTGATGCCTGGCAATTTGATTTCGAAACCTCAAGATCAAGAGTTTACAGATGGACTGAAGATGGTATAGCTGGTATTTGTGATAATCATCAACACATTGTCCTGTCATTGGCATTTTGGAATGAAAATGATGATATTTTAAAAGAAAAATTGTTTGGTTTGCCAGGTGGTGCTAGTTCTAAATCTGGTAATCATGGTGAAGATGTTAAAGAAATGTATTACTACTTGGATAACACACCATCCCATTCTTATAGCAAGTTTTTGTACAAGTACCCAATTGGCAAATTCCCATACGAAGAACTATACAATGAAAATGCAAAAAGAGGTAGAAATGATCATGAGTTTGAAATCACTGATACAGATGCTTTTAAAGACAACAATTATTTCGATATTTTCTTTGAAATGGCCAAAGATGAAAACGATCCAGAAGAATTGAATTTCAGAATCACTGCTTATAACAGATCACAAGCTCCTGCACCTTTACATATTTTGCCACAAATTTATTTCAGAAACACCTGGGCATGGGGTTCTGACAAAAAGGAAGATAGGGAAAAACCGAAATTATCGAAAGAATACTCTGATTCAAACTATTCAATTAAAGTTGATCATCATAAATTAGGTAATAGAAGATTAGTTTTCGCTCCAGCACCTGGTCTGACTGAACAATCAAACGATGTTGAACCAAAATTATTATTCTGTGATAATGAAACCAACTTTAAGAGATTGTATAACGTTGCAAATAAATCAGACTTCACAAAAGACGGATTCCACGACTACATAATTGAAGAAGATGAATCAGCTTGTAACGCAGAAAATTTTGGTACCAAAGCCTGTGGTTGGTTTACATTTGATGAAAATGGAGGTATCCCGCCTGGCGATTACGTTACTATTCGTTATAAATTAACCAAGGACAAGGAGATTGAAATTGATGAAGAATACTTTGACCACGTTTTTGAAGAAAGGATCAAAGATGCTGATCAATTCTACTGGAATGTGTCTCCACTGCCGATCCCACAAGAATTACGTAACGTTCAAAGACAAGCTTTCAGTGGTATGTTATGGTCTAAACAATACTATCATTTCATTCATGACTATTGGTATAGAGGTGATCCAAATTCGGATTTAGCACCTGAAATTGGGCGTGCTAATGGAAGAAATAAAGAGTGGAAGCATTTGTATAACGAGGATATTTTATCAATGCCTGATGATTTCGAATATCCATTCTATTGTTCATGGGATTCAGCATTCCATACTATTCCTTTGGCTATGATTGACTGTGATTTTGCTAAGAAACAATTGGATTTATTGACAAGAGAATGGTACATGTCTCCACAAGGTCAAATTCCGGCATACGAATGGAATTTCAGTGATACTAATCCTCCAGTTCAAGCTTGGGCCGCCTACAGAATTTATAAAATTGAAAAGAAAATGTATGGTACTCAAGATAGGGCATTTCTAGAAAGAGTGTTTCAAAAGTTCATGATTAATTTCACTTGGTGGGTTAATAGAAAGGATCCTGATGGTAACGGTATTTTTGAAGGTGGCTTCTTGGGCTTAGATAACATTGGTTTATTCAATAGATCAGAACCACCTGAAAATGTTGAATTATTCCAATCTGATTCCTCTGGTTGGTTAGCTTGGTATGCATTGGTTATGATGACCACTGCTTTGGAATTGGCTAAGGAGAATCCGGTTTATGAGGATATTGCATCCAAATTCTTTGAACATTATTTATTGATTGCAGATGCCATGACATTCTTAACAAGTTCAGCTGACTGTGATTCTGTTCATAAACCAACTGAAGAATCTTTGTGGGATGAAGAAGATCAATTCTTTTATGATAAAATTCATTGGGGTAATAATAATACGTCAGCTATGAAAGTTCGTTCATTGGTTGGTTTGATTCCATTATTTGCAACTACAACATTAGAACCAGAACTATTAGATCGTTTCCCTAATTTCAAGAAAAGATTGTTTTGGTTAGTTGAAAACAAGAAAGAACTAGTCGAAAGAAATCTATCAGCCATGAAAACGAAGGGTTCTGGTGATAGATTATTGTTGGCATTAGTTAATAAAGAAAGATTAACAGCAATCTTACAAAAATTATTTGATGAAGATGAATTTTTATCCAAGTACGGTATTAGATCCTTATCCAAATACCATGACAAAAATCCTGTTTCCATGAACATCAACGGTCGTGAATATTGTGTTAAGTATTTACCTGGTGAATCGGACAGTGGACTATTTGGAGGTAATTCGAATTGGAGAGGACCAATTTGGTTCCCAACCAACTTCTTACTCCTTGAATCTTTGTTAAGATTCTACCTATACTACGGATCTGATTTAAAAATTGAAGTTCCGAAAGGTTCTGGTGAATATTTGAATTTGGCACAAGCTGCTGAGGAAATCCAACAACGTTTAATTCATATTTTTGTTCCTGATGAAGACGGACATCGTGCATACCATGGTGACGATGAAAATGATCCAGCATACAATTTACTCTCCAAAGACGAACATTTCAAAGATTTGGTCAACTTCTACGAATACTTTGACGGTGAAACGGGACGTGGTTTAGGTGCCAAGTGGCAATGTGGTTGGACTGCTTTAGTTGCTCGTTTTATTCAAGACGTTGGTGTTTCAATCAGACCACCAAACACTCCTCGTCGTCGTCAATCAGCTGCGTACTTGGATGAAGACGAAATCAAGAACTACACGCCAAGACCATCACCGTTCCCATTGATGTCAAGAAGAAAATCAGGAAAGTCATTATTGAACCTGGCTGCTCATAAGTTGGAACTTGACGATTATGAGATGGGAGTTGCTAATACTGAAGTTCCTGGTTTGAGCAGAAGATCATCAACAAAGACAATCGATAGTGATTCTCACCGCGATCATCAGCATGATTTCATGGCTCAAGTGAGAGAAGCGATGAGTAATTATAAAGTTGAAGAAGGTCTTCAAGTTGCAAGTGAAGAATTTGAAACGAAGAATGAAGTTGGAAAATAGGCGTTTTGCTTTACCTTTATATATAACGTTTTCTTTTTTTGATTTTGATCTTCTAGTTTATTTATCACGGTGTGCTTTTGTTTTTTTTGTTTTTTCACTTTTATTTTGCTTTTGAATTTCGTTTTTCATAGTTTACTCAACCGCTATTCTAGGTTTTTGATATGGCAAAAAAAGCTAGCATTTAAAAGTAAAAATCCAAGTAAATCGTATACAAAAGAAAGGGTCCAAAACAAAACAACAGCGCAAAAAGATAAATATAAAGATATCAGCATTAAACATCAAACAACAAACAACAAACAGCAAAATCCTCCCAGTATACACATACATACGCACGTACAGGTATACTCATCTAAATTTATTAATCAAAACTAAGAAAATCAACATGATCAAAACGGCAATGATACCATAAGTGATCATTTTATTAGTCGCCAATCTTCTAGTCATTGACTTCAAAGTTTTCAAAGATCTGTCCACATAAGTGTCAGCTTCATTTAAAGTCTGTCTAGCATTTAAAATTTGGTCTCTTTGAGATCTCAAATTGTTCAGAATCGACGACCCGACATCTTCAGTATCCAGTGCAATTCTAGTTGCATCGTTCAATCTTTCAGTTGATCTATCCAACGAATTATTTGAGTTCAATAACGCTTGTCTTTGATTATAGTCATTGGCTTGGGCCTCATGAGACGTACCAAACAATGCAACTTTATCATTATCGTCCATCAAATTCTTCAACTCTGTTTTCAAACTATTTATATCGTTTTTATAGGTTCTTAATTTAGCATTGTACGAAGATCTTTGATGGGTTGAAATCTGTTGGATTTCCAAGTTCATTGAATCTAGCTGATCATTCAGGTCGTCTAAATGCTGTTCAACCTGTTTCATCAACGTTATTCTCTTGTTTTCATCGGTTAATCCGTAGATTTGTTGGATTTTTTGTTGCGCTTCAGAGTAGCTCAACTTGAAGTCTGTTTCGTAAGTATCAAATAAATCGGACATTCTGTCTTTCCTCAGCTGTCAATGTGTTGCGGTATTTCTGTTAGTTACTAAAATAATGTAATTAAGGGTGATTGTTATGTGTAAGTATCGTCGCTATTTGATTGAAAGTAGTCTAATCAATCAAACAAAAGGAGAGTACGAGTAGATAATCAAAGCGTCAGGGTTTAATTCTTTTGCCCATATAACAAGACAAATGTTTGACGACGGCGTCGTTCTTTGAGTCTTAGTGCTGACATAATCAAGATAAGTTGTCCTGTATAGGCTTATGTATATTTCCATGTTGTTTATATGATTGAATATGTCATGCCCTTTAAAAGGCGGTGGAGATATTCTTACATTGGGGAATGAGGGATAGATAATACTGTTCAATGGTGAGTACTGGTGGAGTTTTGTATCCATTGTGATCAGTATTTTTAGTATCGTCTAGGAAATAAGTTTATTGTAGGAGGGTTTTTTTGAACTTTTTAGCTGTTATTTACAACTCCGACTCACACTCCGATGTTCAGCTACAAGAGGGGCAGGCGCTCGGTGCTACTTATATCCATTATCTTATAAGTAGCAGTGTTTTTTGGCAATCACAAGTGCATATAGCTGCTACTAGCGTTTACATTTATACTTATTAGTCGTTAATCATGTATAAATCCAGCATGGTGTAGATAATTATCAGAAATAGGGATAAGCACACCATTTTAAGGTCCTCGGCCAATAAATCTGCACTTTATAGTAATCAGTGGCTGAGGAATGTGATTCACTCATCTGGAGAGCTATTCCGACAACGTCTATGTAGTCCATGTATCGAAATGACAACGTTAGTTCTGGTTGGTTAAGTAATTTTCACACATATTCTTATACCTATTATGCCCTCGATTAGAACCTTTTCTGTTATATCACCATTATGAACATACACCTGCTACTTCATCAAGGATTGGGTGCTAGTCGCACCAGCCACAGCCTCGCTGATTTAAAATAAAAATAAAAATGAATCAATTCCATTTCCCTTGGACTTTTTTTCATTCAATTCTTTAGACATGTTCAGAAGTACAAGACTCTTTTGTCATTGGAGGTGATCATATATTCACCTACAACGCTGCATAGAAAAATAAACTGTAAATTTAGAAACAGAAAAAAAGAACTATGTTCAGAAATATAATCGCAAAACAATCAATAATCTCAAAGAGTCTAGTGAGACAACGTTGTTCACAATTACCAAGATTCTCAAACCTTATCTTGTCGTCAAAGAGATCCTTCCATCAATCAATACCTTCACAACATGGCCACTTGAAAAAACCAAATCCTGGTGAAGAATTACATATCACATTCATAAGTAAAACAGGTGAGCAGAAGACCTTTGAAGTGTCTGAAGGTGACAACCTATTGGATATCGCCCAAGCCAATCAAATTGATATGGAAGGTGCATGTGGTGGATCGTGTGCTTGTTCAACCTGTCATATTATCGTGGATCCTGAATACTATGATGAGATACCAGAGCCTGATGATGATGAAAATGATATGTTGGATTTAGCTTTCGGTTTGACGGAAACTAGTAGATTAGGTTGTCAAGTTCATATGAGTAAGAATTTAGATGGTATTAGAGTGGCATTACCTACAATGACTCGTAATTTGCAATCGGGAGATTTCAAAAACTGATTAGATTACTAGAGAGAAAAGATGAATTGAAGGAGCCAATAAAGAAAAAGACGATGTGATCAACATTTTTCTCGTTTTGTATATAGATACTAAATCACTATCTGTTTTCTTTAAAGTGGAATTTCTTTTTGTCTTTCTCTTGATTCTTTATATACATATTCTTAATATACGATACGTTTTGTGTAATAAAATATTATTATAAATGTTTCTATACGGTATATATTCTAATAGCATTTCTATCTAACTAATCTAATCGTCATGTTTATCAACCGAATATTTGGCAACTTCAACGGGTAAATTCAAGGTTATGCCATTGGTACGGAATTTCTTCAAACTTAATTCTAAATTGATGAAATAAAATCTATGATAGAAACAAGTACTGAAATTAGGTAAAATAGCAAGATTTTTGATAACATGATTATCTTTAAACAAGTCAATTTTCAAACTAGTTTTGTAATAACTTTGATTGTTTTCATCATCATGTACCAAATCCCACTTTGGTTGTTCTTTGAGATTGAAATCTTTGAAAATTGGTAGGTTCTTCTCTGATATTTTCATATTCGAAATAGACAACAAATCATAAAACAACTGCTTTTCAATACCTTTGTTAGTTTCACTTGATAACCTCTTCAACTCATTCAAATGATTCAAAAACCTTTGTCTGATTTGATTCAAAGTATGGTTTGATTTTTCAAAACTTGACATAAAAGTCTCGTAATCAAATATGATTGGTATAGGATACCTTGATGAGACAGTAAAAGATTTCAAAATCGGTTTGACCGCTACTAATTCAGGTGGTTTTAGTGAGGATGAATATTTCAAACTTGATGGAATAATATACTTTAATTCTACTTCCAATTGATTCAAATAAGGGGATTCGGTGATCATTGAGCTGCTGATAACGTTACCCAGTTCCAATTCTGATGTTGTTGAGACTAAACTAGTGACTGAACCAATTGGATTCAGTTCAAGCCCTGATAAACTTATGTTCAGTAGTGGTGACATGATTGGTGATGTAGGTAAAGATAACGGAATTTGGTTTAGTTCACTACTGTTAGAGTTAATATTGTCACTTGACATTTTTTTCAAAACTTTTGGGACGTTATATTCAAGTTTCTTATCAATGTTCAAAACTGCTGTAAATGACAAAATCCCCATGTCATCATATAGTTTATGACTTGCGAAACTAAACGTTTTCTTCTTTGATTTTAATGGTATTAAAACTTTTGACGAGATTGACTTACTTTCAGTTTTCAAAGTTGGTTGAATCGCTGTATTTAGTTGCAATTGGGGTTTCTTCTTATCGTCACTCTGATTAACATTATAATTGGAATAATCTATAAAATCTATCGTCAGATCGTTCAATTCAGTATCATCCTTAACTCCAACATTTATTAACTCTTTACGTTGTTTCAATCTATTTATTGTTTCTGTAGCCATTTTTGAAATTTTGTCTAGTTGAATTTTAGTGCTTGGTCTCTTGAAAACAACCTTATCTAAATTGATGCCCTGTCCAGTATGTTCACTATCAGGTGAGTAATCAGGTAATGGGACTTCTTCATTTGGTATCAATCTAATAAAGCTTTGAACTTCTTTAATCATTATAAATTTATAATCGTGAGATGTATCGTTCTGATAAAACTTCTTATAAGCTTCATTGTTTTTACCGATCATTCTGCAAATAATCGCATAACTGATTGACTGGCCTCTTTCGTTCTGATCGTTGACTAAAACAGGCGTACCAAAATCTTGTAATCTACCATAACCCAAATACTCATTCATGACAATCTCATGTCCTCTGAAATTGAAACATTCTTGGTCCACACCAAAAGAAGGTGGTAGCGTTTCAAAATGTTCCATCAGTTGATGGTCACAAGATTGATCCAATAGCCTTTTCGGTAGTTTGAAATAAAAGAATTTCTTGTGTTTTGCTCCAGGTTCAATTATTTTAGTCTCCGGAAACCCGTATACAGAATTGTCAAGTTTATCATGTTTAGCATAGTAAGGAGTTTTAACGTTGGTTGTCGGTATATAACCATCATGGTAGCAAGCACCAAAATCAACCATCTTCATAAAGGTTTTCCTTTTCAATTTGGAACTGCTGTTGCCTGGAACCGTAGTGAAAGCTTCTAAAGAAACCAAAAACATCTCAAATGGTATTGGAATAGTTGAATTAT
Organism: Ogataea degrootiae; assembly: GCA_019232045.1. Lineage (NCBI taxonomy): Eukaryota > Fungi > Ascomycota > Pichiomycetes > Pichiales > Pichiaceae > Ogataea > Ogataea degrootiae. The sequence goes on from JAHDIT010000172.1 coordinate 18,860, forward strand.
TTTCAACTATTATTGAACCAGTAACAGTATCACCTGGTTGGAACTCCCTTAATGGATTTGCTTTTTGTAATGGCTTAGACATTTGAGGATAAACAGTTGTGATATTGATAGAAATCCTTAATGGAGAGTTAATTTTCTGTAATCTATCCAAATTGTTCAAAATTAAGTTTTCCTTGTCATGTGAAAAAGTATTGTTGCTGTTATTAATTGGTTGAGTATTTTCTAAAACTGTATTTGTCAAACTTCCTGAGCTTGTTGTGGATTGATTACTTGAATTGCTTGATTGCTGTGGCTGTAGTGTACTATTATCCAAACCAACAGGATGGCCGTTGCTTAAGCCATTAACCAATGTTTCATTGATAGCAGTTTGATAGTCAGGTAACTCTGATGGGGCCCCAGTATCACTTCCCACTTGGGTTAATGTTCTATTCAATAGATTATTGTGCATATGGAAAGGGGGTAAAACATCTTCCAGGACCAAAACTTCTTCATCTTTAGTCATGAAGTAACTTGTCATGTTCTGGGATTCTTGTGGAGTTGGTGAAAAAGTTGGAGGATTGTACATCAAGCAATCATCGCATTGGCAGTTTTCATCTTCAATCATATTATTTGGAGTTGTTGTTCCACTTTTATGGTTGGATGATCTTGCGTACATTTTTTGCTATGCGAAATTCTTATAGTGGATTGTCCGGATTTACTGTAATTGTATATGTATTGTTTCACCAGAATGGAGAATACAATATTGTTGTATAAATCCTGTATGTATATGTATATATCAGCTTGAGATGAGCATAGACTCACACTTGGAACCAATTGAGTGATCAGAAGCAATGGGGATACAATTAATTTATCTAAAATCTATGTATGATATCAGCTGGGTACAGTTTGTAAAACTAATTAACAAAGATCAGTTCAAAAACCCTTCTAAAAGACCTCCAGATAGGTCTAACACCTGTTGCAGTACTCTTCAAAACCTGTCAATAATAATTATAAAAAAAATACGAGATGAGATCTTTTGCCAATCAAAACCAGTGCCGCGCACCGCCGCAGGCATAAAAAGATTAATGCGATTAAAGGAAACAAACAACGAGCCGTCACTTTCCGCAGATTGCACAGTGTATATATACACCTATTCTACCTATTCTACCTATTCTTACTCTTATCCACATCCTTATACGGTCCTTTTGATAAAGGCAAACTAAGAGTCACTATTACGTACACTTAAAACTTAATTAGGAACTCTAGTTTTCAGTCACTAAAAAGTGATAAGCGACAAGAGTGAGGGTTGAACTCACGATCTCCCGATTAACAGTCGGGTGCCTTAACCAACTTGGCCATCCTGTCTTTATTGGACCATGTAAGGTATTTGACTTACTTTCTACTCCTTATTTCTTATTACTTATTTAACCCTATTTTCACTGCCTTTTTACC
>JAHDIT010000173.1:0-19973 GCA_019232045.1 Ogataea degrootiae
ACTAAATCAAAGAAAAATTAAATGTTGTTCGCTCATAGATTTCCAAACAGCAATCCACATTTATATGCACTACATATTCGCCCTTCCTAATTGAATAGCTGTAGAATATATTATACTCATAAATCATCATACACATGGGCATACACAGAAAGCCACTATAACTAAAAAAAACAATAGTCAAAACCTTGAAGTATTCGTTCACGATGCTTGTCCCAAAATCAATAGTAAAAAAAGAAAAAAATACCACTATTTGTCCTTATCAACAGACCTAATAGATTCTTTACAGTCATCGATAATATCGCTTGAATCACTACCACGTCTCTCTTGAATATCACTTCCTCTTCTAAAAGCGTTAAAAATACCAACTCCAAACCTTGAATCGTCAGTATTTCCTTTGGTACCCATATTGTTGTCAGTTTTAGCTCGAATTTCACTGTTCATGTCTTTAGTACCTGCAGTCTGCATTGTTGGGCTCTGTGTATCAGAAGCTGGAACAGCGATAGCAGCATCTCTGTAGTATTTGTAAGGAACGTTTCTTAAGTTAGGTTCGGTTTGAGAGGCAACGGCAGGAACATAACCTTCAACCCTTTCACGTGATGAAACTATCTTTGGAGCGGAGTAGTACTTTCCAGTGTTCAAGTTTCCTGTACCTGCGTTAGACCTGGAAGATTGCTTGTAAAACCAACGGTCTAAGAATGACATTTCAGATAAAGATCGCTAGTAATTGGCTTGTTTGTCGTAGTAACTATTAATTCCAGTATGAAATCAAGATTTTGACTTATGGGGAAAGATTTACGGGGAAAGACTCAAAGCCTGTCGGAGAAAAAAAGGAGGCCAGTTTGAAGCCATAGAAAGAATGGTCCTGGTATTTATACTAGTTTATTCATCATAACTTTGAAGAGTTAGTCACATGAAGTAATTCCGGTGGTTTGAGGCTAAAAGAATGTAGATGGCAACTTGGTTCCCTAGCAGAGGATGACTAACTTACAGCGGAAGCTAAATGATTACTCCGAGTGGACAGATTCAGTGCATGCATGAATCTTGTTTCACTCTATAGAGGGAAGAATAGAGGGAAGAATATAGAGAAAATGGCAATGCAACAGTATATATTCTACAATTATACTGCGACGGGGAGCTATCTCTTTGACACACATGTTAAATAAAGGGTTGACGGATGACCACCACTTTCACCTTGTTTCTTTTCTTTCCTTTCTTTTTGAGGAGTGGTTTGAGAAAGAGCAACTAAATGGAACGATGAGTGGAAAAAGACGATTTTTTTGCAGGTAGAAATTTTTTGTGGGGAAATTGTAAAAGACGTAGAGCTGATCCTTTTAGAGGCAATCGGAGGTCTATGTATATATTCTCCGCTTCACTTCTATTGTATTGTCAATGACCAAGATGATGATGTTGATGACAATCATCAAGTTCAATAACAAATTCTTAGTTGTATCAATATGTAAGAGGTTCTGAATCTCTGGTGTTTTGGGCGTTGTTCTTGGTACCAGTATAGATTTGAATCTTGGGGTTGTTGCTAACGTCGTTCGCTGAAAACTATTACATCTGTGTTTCTATTTGGGAACTTGAAATTGTCCCCCTTAGCTGCTATAATAGATATGGAATCGCTATCTTTTCTGCTGAAAATCAGTTCACCTAAAAGCGGTCAGGTTTTCACAGCATGTACAATTGTGTTATATTCTTTTATACATTCAAATACTTACTCTGTTTTGACACAGTTGTCATATCTAATCTAAGCATTTATTGCTCTCTTTGAAAGTTTGGCATTTTGGTAGTTCATAATGAAATATATTGTAGTGAAATAAAGTATATATTATATGTATATGGTACATGATTCAACGTAATATATATTTATAGCCATTTGTAATACATGAACTAATGGACGGAATAAACGATTGATTCCAATATAGTTCCTGCCATCATCTATTTTTTATCGTCAGTAACAACAGGATGAGAAGTACCAGCAGTCTGATTCCAGAACATCTAAACCTTCTTATTAGGAGCATTCATAGCAGCTTTAGCTTCCTCTTCTTTCAGCTTCAAAGCTTTTCGGAATTCGATCTTCTTTTTAATAAATTCATCTCTTTCAGCATCGACATATTTTTGTTGTTGTTTATCAAAAATACAATCTCTCATAGCTTTAGAATGTTTTCTACATTTGAACCAAACACCATAACCTGCAAGTTGTTCGCATTCAGAAAATGCTAAAATGAGAAACCGTTTGACTGGTTGTTAGTATGAAATTTTATCTGTCGTTGTTTATCAGAAGCATAAAACCTTAGTCAAATGAAATTTGGCTATTTTCTTAACTTGAAAACTGTGATTACCCATCACTGGTAAATTCAAACATACCTTTAACTTGATCATCACATAACTTCCAAGCATTTATTCTCCAGTTTTCAAAAACTTCTTTTTCTTCTTTTGGTGTTAACAACCAAATCGGGAGCCCTTCTATACGTTTTCTATCCATTATAAGTATCTATATTTATTGGTATCTATATTTATGGTCGTGCACTTTGGCTGTATCTGATCTCAGCAACTTATTAAAAGCAGATGAACTGATTCAATTTGGCGTTGTGCAAAATCAATGTTTTTTTCGGGAACTTATTGGATAATTTGAGGTTAGCACATCCTTGCACCACTTTTTGTTCATCTTTTAAAGAGACAATAGAGATCAACTTTTACGTAATATCGACCCAAAACCAATTTTGTTTTCAATTTGAACAATTTATGGCTCCTGGTGTTTACTTGTTCGGTATCTATACGCCTTGCTATTCCGTAAACCAACAACCAATTCTAGATCTCAAAACAATAGAGATTGATATAGTTGAAAGAAACATTTTTTATGTAACTATGAATTCTTTTGCAACTTCTTTTATTGACACCATACCACAATCCAGATCAATCTTCAACATCCAAGAAGATTTGAACTTCATTGATAGCATCAATACAAAGATTGATGAGCTAGGTTCTATTAGAAACAACACTGAAAATACACATAGAGGGCATATAGCACGTAAGTATAACTATAGTATTTTTTTTCTAAAGTTATCTATTGTTTAATTTAGCTGCAACATCGGTGATATACTAACATCTATTTATTCTGAAATATATTATTCGAAACATATACGACAGAGTTGGAGCGCTCATTAAACCAAGTAAAAGCATCTATATCAACTCTTAAATCATCATCAGATACCAAATCTAATAAAGGCTTATTATTCGAGCTTGAATCTGAAATGTTTCAAATTTTGAACAAGATTTCACAACTAACAAAAGATATATCAACAATAAGACACAAATACTCTGAAGATTTGAATAAATTGGAATCATTAGAGGCTAAATTACAACAACTTAAAGAGTCAAATTTCGCTACACAAAATGTTCATGGGAGTGATTATTCCAGCATTAATGAAAAGAGCAAGATTATTAAATTAAAGCTATATGAAAGTTTAGGTTTGAAATTCAATGAACAGGAAATTTTAATATTGAGTAAAAAAGGAAATAAAACGAACGTTGTTAAAATTGATGATAGTTATAGTTCTTATTTTGTCTCAAATTTAGTTTGGGATGATTTATAATTCAACAAAAAGTTGATGAACTGTGTTGTGTTGTGGTGCGCTTAACTGTATATCAGTGTTTTTTTGTAAGTATGCTTTTTAATATTTATTAATCTATTTTGGTGGTCCGTCAATCTTAATCATTAGCAGGCACTTGACTACCTCATTTATAGTCAGTTTCATTAACGAAGTATTTTTTCAGTAATAAAACTTTATTATAGGGCGTTAATGTTATGAATGAATAAATTAAGAGTTTTTCTATATTTTTATCCTCAACAGAACAAGATAGTTATACAAATAAAAAAAAGCAGAGCATAATACAGGACAGTAAAAATGGATAAAACGTATCAATATATCATATGTCCATAAATAATTATTCTGCCATAACTGATCACGTATCAAGGGAAAAATTATAGAAAAGCAAATATTACACATCGATCAAAAACATTGATAGTACCGAACAGCAAACTGCCTGCAGCTATCTATAACATATCCACACCTTTGAAAAGAAAGTCTAAAAATCATAAAAAATAAACAAATATATACATGCATCTAGAAATTCTTTGGATTTTGTCTTAATGGCAACTTAGTCCATTTAGGAACAAAGTGAACACCCTTTCTATAGCCTCTACTGTCCTTATCAAAGACAGTGTACTTATCCTTTGGGTCCATTTTTGATTCTTTAGGGAAGTTAAACATCAAATGACTCACTCTCTTGGCTTCCATACCGTTTAATCTTAACCCTTTGTATAATGCTTCGATGTTAGAATCAACTTGTTGTAATCTCTTTCTTTGTCTGGATTTTTGTGGCCGGGATAAACGCCATGATTTCTTCCATAGTAAACCGCCAAAGTCAACTAATGTGGATCTAAATGGACCAAACATTATTTTAATTGTTTATAAGTGTTAGTGAATGTTTTCTTGGAGGCTAGTAAGGGCTGCTACCCTTTTTATATACTCTTGTTCAATACTTTTGTCTTCTGAAATATTGATTTTGATTCAAAGCTTCCAAGAATTGTGAAAAATCGTCTGTCATTCTTGTCACTGGGCGACTAGATTCGATAAAAATATTTGGAATTACGTCAGAAACTGAGTAATCATTTTCTTTACAAAAGATTCTCCTCTTTTTTAACTGTAAAGAACAGAAACCAGAACATGCATTTCTGTAGGCAACTTTAGAATATATTAATATAGCTATAACAGTGTACTAGTACTTTTGATTGATATAAGTATAGCTCCTCTTTAGTTTTCAATGTTATGCGGATTAAAGAAGTATCTTTAAGCTAGAAGTATATTTCCCCAGAAGACTCTTCTCTTCCAGAAGGTAAAAAGGTAACTAACTAACGTTCGTAAAGAGTAAGAAATACTTAATTAAATAGACAAAAGCCCTTCCGGTTATTGGAAAAGACGTCGAGAAAGCTCTTCTCGACTATGAATATGAGGTAGGGTAAATTACTAAAGGGAAAACTGCATAGCAATCAGAGTAATATCATGATCTCTATTACAATAGCCCATATCCTAGTTAAGTCAGTTACAGTCTCTTTGCACCTGATATGAAGTTGTTATGTCTGAATCTTTAGAGCAATATTACAAACAATACAGTGCATTATCCAGCACTTGATCTCCGGTCCTACTCCCCAGACAAAATTCTTAATAAACTTATGTCCTTAGCCACCTACTGGGAAATAGCCAACTCTCCCTCAAAATTAGAAGCTACAATTAACTTTAAAGGTGAAAGGGGTATTACAGAGCAAGAGAATGGACTGACCAGTTTACGGAATTTGGACTCCGCCATAGCACCTTCAATGTGAGGTTTGCCTGTCCGTCCCGATCAAAGAGGCCAGACGCATTTATCAGTTGGTTGATAATGCGGAAATCAAGAAGTATCTACTGAAAAGCATTGGAAGCAATATACAGATCCCAACTGGCAGTTTAAAAGAACATCCATTATATCATTTCAACAACATCAATTTAATTACAAAAACAGTTACTGCCTATGGGTTTCCCAACTTTTTTAAAGTGTTCCCAACACGTAGAATGGTGATGATGGTATTGAGATACGATTCTAAAGTTGGAAATCACGTTTTTTCTGCAACGGAAAATGGAGGCTTTTTGGGGCTTCCCCGATCACATTACGATAACTGACAGAAAATTTCATAGTGTTTCAAATGCTTTAGAAGTATGCATTGATAAGCCTAACACTAACTTTTCTGGCGGAATATAGAATGTAATCACGACAAGAAATTTGCTCCGAGTTATATGATATTTCCTCTTGTCGAAAGCATATAATGGATTCAGAATTTAATGGCAAATTAATTGTATTAACTAAATCACTTGAGATTTTTGTAGCGGAGAAAACAGTACACTTTTACTATAATATTTACCTTTAATAAGATCTATGAAAAGATAGCAATATTTAAGATCCAGGAACGCCAATCACTATATATATATATAACAAACAAATAGTATACATCCGTAGGTAAAAAACGGTTTTAGAAAGAGCCAAAACAGGAAGGGAAAAACAAACAAAAATACACCCAGTAGAAAAACCAAACAAAGAAACCAGAGTGATGTGTCCGAATAAATATCAAAAAGTTACAAACAAACTTAAGAACTTGACTTTAGTGGCAAAACATTTTGTTCAAAATAGTATGATTCATCACTAGATAAAATAATATTTCCAGCTGGTGCATAGTTGCAGACAATGTAATAACCGTAATAACTACCACAATATCTATAAGCACAACCTAGCTTCGTACTACTCTTCCATATCAATTGTGTGAAATGACCAGTGGAAACAGTCCAACCAGGATTACTGTAATCATAATCGCCGATTTCATTGTACCAAGCAGTAACTGCACCGGCTGTGGTGAAATCATAACCGTATGCCAAATTTTCACCCAGTGAGGAGCCATCTGTGTTACTGTTTCCTGAATGGACTAGTTGCCCATTACAGGTGTATTTATCAGCGTAGGCCTCAGCAATGGCGGCAATATCATCATCCCACGCCAACTCTGGAGTGTCCTCATGTAGGGAGCGGTAGTCATTGTGTTTAGCTAAATAAATCTCAGAGAAAGAAGATGGTGTTGCAGAAGCTGAGGTTGATGTTGATGTTAATCTCGTGTAGTTGGAGGTGGTAGATGTGGATATAGGTTTTGAAGATGTAGTCGTTGGAGATATACTTATAGTGGAGGATGATGATGAAGTGGTAAATGTGGCGGTAGTAGAGGAAGAATAAGTAGTAGTTGATAAAGAAGCTGTAGTTGAAGTTGAAGACGAAGAAGTGGTGGTTGGGTCTAAAGTACTACTAGTACTAGTTGTTGGCCTTGGAGTGGTGATAGTGCTAGAATTGAAAGCATTTTCCGAAGAAGTAGTCGAAGTGCTTAATGATTCAGCTGATTTAGTTGCTTCAGAACCACTGCTTGATGTTCTAACTACCGTTGGAGGAAGTATTTCTGTTTCACCTGCAGCCTCTATTGTTGATGTATTGGTGATACCAGTGGAAGATGAAGTAAATGAACTGGGTTTTTCACGGGTAGCATAAAAGAATTCAATTTCGGTGAGTGTGTGGTAATTGAAGACACATTGCGCTTGATCAATGGATAGTTCAGCATTGACTCTTGAATTTGACAAGGAAGCCATGAGGGAAATAGCTACAGGGAACGATAATCTCATTTATATTTATTTATTCTTCTTTTAATTGTAGTTTTTTTTTAATCAAAATATTAATAGTTTGCCTTTATTTTTTTCCTAAGCTCAAAATAAAAATAATCGAGGTAGATAGCTATCTTTCTTCGTTTGAGTTAGGTTGTATTTCTTGAAAAAATCAAAGCATCGAGGGATAGGTGTTAATATAAGCAAGTTGCTTAAGTTTTTCTTAAAAACAAGCCCGCTCTAAAAATGAAATCAGCCATGCTTAAGGACTGTTGCTAATATGCACTTGTTGATGAATGATTTCATTATCTACTTCTAATTTTCAAGACAACCCAGCCATCTAACAAGCACAGGGAATGAATAATCTATCACAACTTCCACAACTCTTCAAAATCCTCCGTGATTCCTGTTGGTGGGGATGCGGCTATTGTGAGTACTGCATTCAGCATTTTCTCCTGTTTTTGCTGAATTCAACAGGTTAGGATGAAATGAATAATCAAACAACTCAGACAATGTACGGTGTGATAGGTTTCAGTTATATGTATATACCCCGGTGTTTGGTTTCAATCAACACTTGTTTACGTGCTTGTCCAAAAATCTGCCCACCGTTTCACACTAATGCCACTAGATGTTGTAACTTGTAGCTTGCAGTTTGTAGCTTGCAGTTTGTAGCTTGTATCTTGTAATTACTGACCACAGACAAATGGACTACATCCATACTCCTACGTTAAACACGAATATTTATCACATTAAAATAATTGCTCCCAGTACTATATACAACAATATGATCTATCCTGAGCCCACATCCAACAATAATAGAAAATGTGATTTATAGATTCAAAACTTTAAAGTGGCTGAACTTTTCTTGTCTTTAGTAACTCAAAACCCCAGTCACTTATTGCCTCATTTGGCAAAATGTAAACAATCCACTAAGATCGTAGTATGAGTTTTCTCTTCTGCACCTAGAATGCTTGAAGCAGTTAATATACGACACTTGGCTAATGCCATATATATAAGCAGCGCTTCCGTATAGTATATAGGAGAATAAATGGTCATATTCATTGCACTTACATTCGAAATAGGACAATTGAAAATACTTTTGTATGCGATTATGTGTATTAACGACAGCTCAATTTATGTAGACGGCGGGTTTTTGGAACTGCAGTTTCAATCTGCTCAACTTCAACTTCAACTTTTACAGCTGGCTCCATCAGTTCATTCATTATTATTATAAGTGTAGTGTATTGTAGATACGATAGATAAATAATATATAAGAAAACGTGCTATACAGACAGATTTATCTTAAATATACCCAGCATTATTAGTAGTGGCCAACTGCCCATCTCCAACAGGCATCTTGTTTGTTATCAATATCATCCCATGATTCTGATTTTTAATAACATTGGAGTTTTCTTCATTGACGAAAACCTGATTCCAACCATAATAACTTTTAGCTCTTACAAAACCACAGCCAAAGTTAACTAAGTAACAAACAACACCCAGCCCAATAAAAAACCCAAAACTTTTAAAACCAATGGGCTCAAACACAGAGTTAACCAACGAACCTAAAATCTCACCAGACATCTTTGTATATGATACATCTAAGTGTGGATTTCCATTCATACAGTTCTCCCATTCACCACAACGTTGTATTAAAGCAGGAACAACAGTATCTGGATGACAATTATTAGCCAAAAACTCTCGTTTACATAGTTCTATATCGAATAAAGATTCTGATATCTGTTTATGTAGTTTTGATTCAATCTCATATTTGACCGTTTGAATTATTCCATATGTTAGGCTTAAACCATATGTTGATGCCATAAATTTGATGAGTAATTGTAAATAAGAAGAAATCAAATATGGTGTTTTCAAATTTGGTGAAGAATTACATGTCCAAGGTTGTGGTAAGTATGGCATCATTTGCTTTGATTTGCTACTTACACTCTGTCTTTGCCGATCATATTGATCCGTAGAATGGCTATCTTGGTTATTGTATAACGAGTTGGAGTAATAGTGATGGTGATGGATTGTAAACTGTGGCAATCTTAGTTGATTTCTTCCGTATTCAAATTCGTGCTCTTGTTCATCATTTGGCAGTTCAACAATAGCATCTCTATTTTTTAAATTAGTTGGACCGTATCCTTGAATACCACTTAAAACATTAGTATTGTAGATTTCTTCAGCAAGACGGGACTTCCTCTGTTTCTTGCATTTGTACTCCCTGTTGTATGAGATGGTTGCAAACTTTGCACCTAATGAGGTTGGACTTACTAAATCACTAACTTTTTCTACTATAAACGTTGGTTGTGAATGCTCATCATCATCTTCGTTATCTTCAGGATTAATTTCTTCGGTATGTAATTCTTCTGCAATGATTATGCTGGCATTTGTTTGACGATGATGTGAAATAGGATTAATATCGTCCATATGGTCATCTAAGATACACATACTTGAGAGTTCTTCAGCTGGTGCTTCATTCATTAATATATCTTCATCAGCGTATCTTTGTTGTTTTTGACGTTTGTGATACTGCTGCCGCTGCTGGTCATGATTATGAAAATGACAATGTTGTTGTTGTTGACGGCATCTTTGCTCTACTTCATCTGAAAGTGAGAGACGAGATAGTAGGACGTCGCCCTTCCCCAAAGAATCATTCAACGAAAGAAAACTGAACCTTTCCATTTGTTTGTGTGGGTATATACTAATTTGGCGATTAGAAGTAGAGTCTGAAATAAAAAGGTGAATTGATTCCCGTCTGATAAGAACTGTTTTATCCCGAAGAATCATCGATTGTTTCGTACCCACCAAATCTTCAAAAACTTTAAACAATAGAAATTTTTGTCCCTCGCAATTTTTTTTGTATTTTTTTCATTTTTTGTATTTTAGGGAATTAACAAGGGACTTTGCTTTCATTCAGACAAGTAAGTTGTATAAAGAACACGTTGTATCCTAGTCTGCTCACAACATTAATACCATGTGTAGCAGAAGAAAGCGTCTAGAGAAAAAGAAGGACTTTGCAAAGCCAAAATTTAGGGTTGGCAAGACCCAAGCCAGTACAGCAAATTCGACAAACACAGTTTTCAAATCAAAATCTATTCAACTGAAACGGCAAATCCCCTTGAATTTGCCTACTGATGAAGAACTTAAAAGACAGCTATCGTTATTAAGGCATCATTCCTCAACTTCTCGTAAAGAAGTGATTACACATTTAACAAACCAAATAATGAATTTAACAGTTGCTTCGACTTTCCCATACGATGAATTACTTACCAAATTCAAACCACTAGTGTTGGATTCTTCAAGAAAAGTTAGGAAATCAGCGTTGGAGTTACTTAAACAAATAGTATTAAGACAACCATCTATTTTGATCCTTCATCAAAGTTCATTAGTTCTTTTCATATTATCTTCAATGACACACGTTGACCAAGCTATTAGAAATGACAGCGTCAATTTTTTGGGTGCTTTGATTACTGGACCTTCGTATGAATTGAGTGAGTCAATCATACGAACAAATTGGGCTAAGGTATTAAGAAATTTTATGCAGTTGATGAATTGGTCTATCGACAAGGCCAATTCGGGTACACAAGCCGCTAACTTTTCTGTTACTACTGGCACGGATACTTTAACAGATGATAAGAATACTAAAGATCAAAAAGAAAGAAAATTGACACAAATCAAACTACTTACCAGATTCATTGAGTTAGGCTGTCTTTATGGAAAAAGAAAAGAGAAAGAGAAATTGGTTGCTGCTAGTACCACTACTACCACTAGTTTAAATAATGATGACGGTAACAGTGAAAATGGTGAATATAAAAAGGAGGAAGAAGCTATTCAAATTCATGCATTTAGTAGAGCATATATCTTTCAGACAGCGTCTAATCCTTTCCGAAACCTAAGGTTGTTTAATACATTTGAAATACCTAAATATTCTAAAACGCAATCCAAATTCCTAAAGAAATCATCAACTGCTTCATCATCTTCATCAGTTGGTTCAGATTCATTGATTAACGTGGATGGGTTGGCATCTGACGATTTAACTAATAGACGTAAGACTTTGATTGAAATATTCTACACTGGGCTAATTCAAGGTTTAACAGATTTGCTGGATGATGAATATAGAGAGTTGAAGAAAGTTTCTCAGGTTCTACTCAATGATTTAGTTGAGATAAACGCTGATTATGAACTAGATTCTCAAAAGTAAGTGTTAAATTAAGGCTGGCTTTTGATCATTACATATTTATAGGCAGCATGTACAAAGATTTCTATGTAGTAAAAAAAAGCGTCTTCATATAATTATTAATTACTTTATTGATTCCTTTCATTGGTTGTCCGCAAGTAGGAACATCTCGGTCTCCAAAGTCTGTTCCATTAGCTTTGGAACAATTGAAGCATCTTTGATGCTTTCGTCTTCAAAAACAAGGGCAATAGTGGGGCTTGGAGTAACCTGGTTGGCACATTCACCACCATCAGAATCATTAGTTGAGGATAACGACTTATCATCTTCGGCATTTTCTATTTTCTGTACAAATTCCTCTTCAGGTGCTTGATTATCACTATCATTATTGCTATTATCGCTTGAGGAATCACTGTCATTATCACCACTTGAGAGAAATGGCGATGATTCGTCAGCTTCTGATCCATCTTCACAACCAAACATCACAACTTCCTTACTTTCAAATTCTTCATTCAAACTGACTATCAAAGTTGGAAATTCAATAAAAGTTCTTTCATTGATAACAATGCTTAATTTCAAATCTTTGGGTATTTTGATTAATCTGTTTTTGTTCAATGGTGAGGACAAGTAATAATTCAATTGCAATTTGATTCTGTTCAATGCTTCTTTGGCGATTACCGCTTGTTTTATCATTAACTTCATTTGTTCTAAATCTTCATTACTATCATCATCAGGTTTGCTGGAGGGTTGAGTTGTTCCTTCGACTAAAAAGGCCTCATCTACATTTTGCTCACTTTGCTTTGTTGCAGCTTCAACTGGTTCTACTTGTTGCACTGGTCTGATTTCAAAATTGGGCTCATTTAAACTATTATTATTTTCGAACTCAGCCTCAAGTTTACCCCTAATAGCACCTAAGTTAACCAACCCTTCAATTTCCAAGATTTTAATAAACCTTCTAAAAGGAACTAAGTTTTCAATTAATGAATCTTCCGGATTTTTGAAGCTAATAAATTGGCTAATAGTTTTCATGTTCTCATCAACTAACAACCATTCTAATGTCCACATGAATTTTCCCTTTTTACTATCAAATCCACTCTTATTCTGAGATTTACGAGACATCCCATTCGGTAATTGTTTCAACTTGACCCCTCTTCTAACAATGACATTACTTTCATCATCAAACCGTCTTCTCTTGTTTCCTGAACCAGAAGAGTCACTGTTGATTTGTCTATCACTGTATGATCGTTTGGCATTTAAGATCTTGTTTGTTTTACCTGCCCTCACACCAAGTTCTAAACCTCTAGCAACTTTATTTAAGAAATTGTAATCTCTTTGAATATCCAACCCTGTTATTTCACCTTTTTTTATGTATGCTGCCTTATTTGATGAAACATCTGATTTCCCTGAACAGTTTAATTGTTGTCTATGACGATTGAAACAGGCTAAAGAGCAGGTTTTTCGAAGGCATCGTGGACAGCTGTATTTGGATTTGTTGATTTCACAGATAATGCATGGACGTTGATTAACTATTCGAGATTCAGGATTGTTGTTTTGTGGATTTGCCAAGGTCAAAGGGACAGTAGGATCTGACGGTAACATTGTTCTGTGAGATCCTGAGGTGAAATTTCTTATACTATTTTTCTTAGTTTGTTTATTTACCTGCAATCGGGGGTCATTATCAGTGGTTCATTGTATGTTCTTTTCTGAAGAATATGAAAACTTTTAAAAATGGGCTGCGCCACTTTTACAATACGTGGATGGTGATAAAGCTATAATAATCCACACAAAATCTGTTTCGAAAAAGTGGAAAATTGGCGCGTTGGATTCAAACGTTGTTGTTCTACATTGTATTTGGGTTAGTATGTTACTCCAGTTTCTATTTTCAACTCTTGTATGTGGATCACATCATTCAGAGAGAGAAAACGATCTATATAATTAACCATTATCTTCAATCGTGTACAACTATGTCACTTTGGGCAGACAAATATAGACCACGGAGTTTAATCCAGCTAACTTACCACGAATCAATTACCCACAGACTCAGATCTTTAGCATTTTCTTCTGATTTCCCGCATCTTTTGATTTATGGACCTTCGGGCGCAGGCAAGAAGACTAGAGTTTTAGCTACGTTACATGAATTGTATGGTTCTTGTGTTGAAAAATTAAAAGTTGATGTCAAAACATTTATAACTCCCTCAAATCGAAAATTGGAGTTTAATGTCATTTCATCACCAAATCACCTAGAAATTACTCCAAGTGATATGGGTAACAATGATAGAATTGTTATTCAAGATTTATTGCAAGAAGTTGCACAAGTAGAATCCATTGATTTCTCTAGTATTTTAACCAGTGGATGTGTTGTTGAAACCGAATCAGGTGATCAACAGCAACTAATACCAAATAAGAAGCATTTTAAAGTTGTTGTTATCAATGAAGCAGAACTGTTGACTAGAGACGCACAAGCTGCTTTGAGAAGAACTATGGAGAAATACTCTGCAAATATCAGAATAATTCTAGTTTGTAACTCTACTTCCAATATCATCAACCCCATTAAATCAAGAACGTTATCGATTAAAATACCTGCTCCAACATTGGAAGAAGCATCACTTGTTTTCAGCAACATTTTAACAAATGAATCACAAGCTAGCAAAGTGTTCCCTGAATCTGAAAATGATAAACAGGTAGTGTTTGAGAATGTTTGTCAAGCAAGTGATAGAAATTTAAGAATGGGTATTATGATGCTTGAAGCATTATATATGAGTAATGATATCGTGACCTCTTCAACTCTAATGATAATACCTGATTGGCAAGTTGCTATTAAAGATATGGCTGGTAGTTTATGTAAAGAAAGAAATGTTTCTAAATTACGACAAATTAGATCAACAATGTATGAATTATTGGCCCATTCCATTCCTGCTAAATTGATTTTGAAAAGGCTAACTTTTGATCTTTGGGAATTTATCAATAAAGCTAACTTCAACGATAAAGATGGTGTTAAATTTGGTATAGTCGAAGCTAGTTCTACGTTTGATGAAAGGTTAAGTCAAGGAAGTAAAGCTATCTTCCATTTAGAAGGATTCATCACAAAAGTAATGATGATTATGGAAAACGACTTACTAAATTAGCTTCTTAGTTAATAATACTAACAAACTTTAAATTTAAGATCTATTTACATGAATCTAAATATATTCCGCTATAATATAAGCAATATCAATCTGTTTATTTACGGCCAGTAAATTCTTTATATTCAGGTTGTTTACTCTTCAAGTAGTTACCAAATTTCTTAGTTGGATTTTTCCTTAATTCCTCCAAGTAATTGACTTTAGATCCTGACTCTGCAACGATTTTTAAACCTAATCGTGGAGGGGTATCTTTAGTAATGAATTCCCAAACACCTGGTAGTTTATCACAGGTTCTTCTTAACGCATCTTTAGCACTTTGTTCGTGCATACCTTCGACTTCAAAGACAACTTTACCCGTTGGGACTCTAGCAGCCCAATGGTCGAAGCCGCCTTTACCTTTACCCATTCGGGTGGCATTACCTTTAACACAAACTGCGATATTAGAACATAATCTTTTCCAATATTGACCGGATTCTTTCTTAACTAGTCTAATCAAAACGGCATCGGCAGCTTTTAATTGCCCACCAGTAATTCTTAAACCTTCGGTTTTCAACCTCATACCGTAAGTACCGAAATTTAAAGTTGTACCCTTTTCAGAACCACCTGTTCTAACAGTAACTCTACCTTTTTGCTTTTTTTGTTGTTGTTTGTATCTTGGTGCCAACTCGTGACCAAATCTTTTCCCGGTGTTGAAATGAAGACCTAGAATTGGTGTTGTTGAAGTTGATGTAGGTCTCAATAGGGAAGATCCCACCCTTTGTAAAAATAATCCAAACATTGTGTCTGTATGCTCTTATCGATGAATCTTCAGTGGTAGTTGGGTCTTTGATTAATGTATGCCTTGTCTATCTAATATCAGCATGATATATATGCTTATTGTCGGAGCTCTCTCTCTCCCTACATTGAAAGTTTGAAAAGGTTGGAGATAAAAATATAAGGGCGGGTAATTAAAACTGGATTACTGCATGCGACAAGTAGATGGCAACAAATAGACCTGGCGACCATTAATTAACTATTATCCTTTCCACCACCTATATTTTATCATAGTAATTCCCAATCCGGTAATACAAGAGAAGGCAAAAAGGCTTGCGATTTATTCTTTCATTTCAGTCCGATTTGAGGACGCCTCCAGGTCGCCTAAAACTACTTGAGACAGTTACCTCTCTTTCTACTTTATCTCTCAGAATTCCTTTCGTATAATTTTACATAATTATAGCCATTCAATATTACACTAGAACTATATAATTCCAAATTCCTTTTCCCTTCTCTTCCCTGATCAAATTTCGAATCCTTTAACTAATACTAGGCAGATGATACAATTTTTATCACGTAATCAATCCCTTAAACGGATGGAGCCAAAAGTACAAAGCAACGAGAGCCTTCAAAACTTTACCAAGAAGTACAAGATTCAATGTAAGATTTTTCGAATTTACTTTATTCTGTTGCAATCTGACAAGATTAGTTGACATAACCTAAGCTTTAAAAAAATAAATTGATCAACTGATAAACCAAAATAATATATTAATAACGGTAATATATCTACAATCGATACCATTATGAGACTCATTTAAACTAAAAGTGTAAAATAATTACTTGATAGGCAGAGTGGACGCATCCTCTATTTATATTACAATGAAGTCTGACGATTGATAATAATAAATATTACAGTGAACCGATCTGCGGCACAGTAGTAAGCCACTGGTGATAGTGACCAGTTAACCACTTACTAAGCCACAGCATAACAAAAAGTCTCCTTGTAACTTAACCACACAATACTTATGAGATGCTAGTGCCTTCTCCAAAAGTCACAGCATATTCGCCTGCTTATATTACAGCGAGTGATCAACCAACAGTGGAATCAACCCCAACGGTTAAAAAACAACGACATCAATCATTATCAGATATAGATATAATTGGTATTGTACCTAATATGAGACTACCAGATTCATAAGAAACAAACACAACTACTAGTCATAAAATATTAAGTCCAAACTCCTTTAGTCTTTAAATTATGAATTCTTTAGAATATGAATTCTTACTAAGTGAATTGAATAATCAAAATTCCCCAATGCTGAACCTTCTCAATAGGGATAATTTGAAAATCACGGATATACCAGCTACTAAAAGGAAGAAATATACTCAAATTGCTAGATCCATTTATAACTCAACTTATACATTGATTAATAAGACTGATTATTTGTCATATTTGGGTGGTGGTTTAAGGGTATTGAATGAAACTCCTTTTGATGTTGAAATTATTAGGGCATTGTATTTATCTTATTTTAGATGGGATATCGATTTGCTAAAGTCATTAAGATTGCTATGTGATAAACTGTTCTTTAAAGGTGAATCCCAATTCATTGATAGAATCTTAGATTCATTTTCTGAGAGCTGGTTCCAAATTTACGGTATTCAGAATAACAAATCATTGTTCGGTAACCCAAACGGTGTTTATTTAGTTTCATATTCTTTGATCTTATTAAACACAGATCTGCATTCCGGTGAAATTGAGAAAAAAAAGAAAATTAGTAAAACTAGGTTTCTTAAAAATACAATAACAGCATTACGACAGGGCGAGGTCCCGTTTACCGATATGGCAAAATTATCAAATGAATTGAAGCAATTCTATGAATGTTTATCATTTAAAAAATTGAAATTAACTGGTCTAGAAAATGCTCAAACTTCTATAGTGACAACAGCTCAAAATGAGACTAACAACTGTTTTAACTCTCATCGTACCGCCAACAAGAGGACCTCAATCTCTTCATTATCAACAATCAGATCTTCCGTTCCACAGCAGCACAAAATTCCATGTTCTCGAGATTCACTATCTTCAGGCTTGTCCGTTGGAACATCAATAACCAATTTAACCTTGACCACAGTAAACAATGCGACCCCGGCGAAGGACCCTTACGGTTTTGCTAATGCTTTAATAGCAGAAAGAAGATTAAAAAGAATGACGTCAACGGATAGTGGACGTTTATCATTAAATTCTAATAATACAGGTCATAGTAACAGTATGATGATACTTCAAGGATTTAGTGATACTACATATCAATCTATGTTGAACAAGTCATCGTTAACTGACCTTATTATTGAAGAAGAAGGCGATTTGCAATTGGAACTACAAGGTCCTCCATGGGTCAAAGAAGGTTTACAAAAGGTTATGCTTCCTGAGGACATTCAATTGAATTATGAATCATCAACATCAAGTTCTGGATTCACCTCTTTTTTTAATGCAACTAGTAATTTTAAGATGAAAAGTAAAAAATGGCAAAACTTATTCACAGTCGTCTCGAAAGGGGAGTTAAAAATATTTTCGTTCAATTCAACAACAAGAGATGAATTAGTGAGCTTAAGAGGCCAAGGCTATGGTGATTGGTGGAATTCTGCACATTGCCTAGTATCGTTCAACATGTGTTCATGTTTTGCACAACTTGTTCAGTCAGATAGTAAGATACATCAACGTTTGAAAACGCGATACGAGCCAATTGTTAAAAAGACAGGGTTCGAAACTTATTGGGTGTTAAATTTACCGTTTGCTGATGGAATCACCAAAACGAACACTCTTAGAAAGATCTGTTTCTACGCAGGTACGAAAGAAACGGCCAAAGAATTTGTTGATTCTTGTAATTTTTGGGCATCTAGAACTTCAGCTATCCTACCCGATGAATCAATCTCATCGATTGAATACGGTTGGTCTAAAAATTTCACTGCTTTACTAGACTCGAAAAGACAAGTTGACATAGAGAGTTATTTAGCAACAAGTGGTAACGACAACAACCACAACAGCAACAGTAACAACTGTAACGTCGGCAAAATATCTGAATGGTCACCAATGACATCTGGTTTAATACCAACGAATTTAAAAATGTTGCAACAATTAAGAACTTTGATAACTTTTTATTTCGAATTAAAAGCTAAATTCCGAGATCATCAACGGTTACAATGTTATTTTGATCAATTAAATGAAATATACAAGAAAAGCCAAACATCTTCTTCACCACTTGCATTATCATCTAAGGAATCTTCGTCTGGTTTCTATCTAACGTTCAATAATTTATTCAATAGATCATCGAGACACTCTCGTGAATCCATTCTCAAGAACATTAAATTAATAAAAACAAACTATATTAATAAATTAAATTATCTGGATAATGAATTGCTACGCCTTAAAACTTACATCAAGATTTTGAAGAGTGCTATTGAATTAAGAAGTTGTAAACTGAACGTTAGCCCTCAAGAAGAGAGGATTGCTAAACAAGATACTACAGATGATCAATTCGATAGTCGCTGAGGAACACCTCTGATTGTTGTTCTCTTAGATATTATGTTTATACTCATTCTTGTAATAGATTTGACTTATTTTACAGCTAAGAATGATATTGTAATACCCCGGACTGAATTATTGGTGTAAAGATTTGTCGGTTAATAAACCTTTATGCCCTAATCACATTTCGCTAAAAGTGTTTTTGTCTATTTAGAAGGAAATGTGTATTCTGTAGATACACCTTTTATAGTCTTACCTTTTAGTTTAAACAAGTTATATTCGCACTAGGAACCACCATTTAGGTTAAGAACTTTCAACCATATGCCAGTGATATAGCGGAACTACTAATTATGCAGCCGTTATACCTAAAGTATAGTAGTTCAACGCTTTACTTGCGCACCTTTCGGTTTGATATCACTGATTCTCAATTTCTGTTTTTTTAAATCGGTTTTATCCACTTTGAACTACTATACTTGTGGTATAATTGGTTGTATTGTGTAGTAGCTCAGCTATATTCCTGGTATACGGTCGGAAGGCTTTAGCCTAAACACTTGTCGCTTCATTGAATATAGCCGGGCTAAACCAAAGGGTAAAAGAGCTATAAAAGGTATACCTACATACGGAATACTTAGATCCCTCTTAAATAGGCAAAAACCCCTTTATTGAAAGGTGTTTAAAAGTGGACTAATACTTTTGGTTGTATAGAAGTAATAGCTGGTCTTTAGTTTTGAATGTATACGGCTTAAAGGTTGTACCTTTTAGTGAGAAATATATTTCCCCAGAAGACTGATTCTTCCAGAAGGTAAAAAGGTCACTAACTGACGTACGTAAAGGTAAGAAATACATAATTAATATAGACCAAAAACCCTTCCGGTTGTTGGAGACGACGTCGAGAAAGCTCTTCTCGACAATGAATATTCGGTAGGGTAAACTACTAAGGGGAAAACGGCTTAGTAATCAAAGTAATATCATGATCTCTATTGCAAGGTGGTTTATGTTGTGATATTATCTGTCTGATACAAAATTACTTATGTCATATGAGGCGTATGTGGCGCGGTAGATTCTGATCATTGAGCGTACAGATTTTAGTCTCTGATCTTGTGGAAACTTGTGTGCGTAGAGTGGAGTAAGGAAATAACGCAACCAGAGATTATGTAATAATGTAAGGATAACAA
>JAHDIT010000174.1:0-19478 GCA_019232045.1 Ogataea degrootiae
CTTTATAAGAATTTAATAAAAGATCAGGGGTTTTTATCTATTCAAAGCTTATATAATACTACGATTATATAATATCCCGCTTTATAAGGTTTATAAGAAAACCTTAACAGTTCTCTCTCCGCCACTCCTGACACAGCCATCCAAATCTACTATATATACCCCGTTGAGCCCTGCAACCGGTCGGAACCCTCCCAATTGAACTGAAAAAAAAAGGATTTTAACAATATGAGAGACCCCGCGATTTCTATGTCAACGCAATTCTCCGTACTGTAGTGTCTCCACGGGGCCCCACCCAAATCATTGTGTCAGTTAGACGGGTGTGTTTTAAGGGAGTGGGGAGTATCCAGGCGTATGGGTGTTCTGTCTGGTTGGTCATTTGGAGTCCAAGAGAAAGAATTGAGCAGTAACTTCCATCAGATAGTTCTATTTTTTTGTAGTTGTAGGAGATGATCGTTGGTTGCTGTTGTGAGTACCAATACTGGCTCACGTATTTGAGCAAGATTAATCTGCCACGCATGAAATGTCAAAATCATCACGACAAAGAGTCAAGACTGGATGTCTTACTTGCCGGAAGAGACACAGAAAATGTGACGAGATCAGACCCATTTGTCAACACTGCGTCAAGAAATCTATTCACTGTGTATGGCCTGCACAAGGCGACGTTTTCAGAATTCAAAAAGGAATAGAGGCTCCCAACAATCCACCCGTGTCGAAAGCGACAAAATGGTCATCAAAGAACCAAACAGATATATCTTCCAGTTCTTATGGCCAAATAACAGATAATAGGAACCTCTCGAATCATAGTCCTATATCCATAGAGAATAGCAGTAGCCGTTCCGATTCCATAATCGATCGAGGGCCAAGAGATACTCCTGAAATTTCCATTCTTTATCAGTCTTTTGAGAATCCACAAAGTCCTGGAGGAGGTAATGGCAGCCCGTTGAATCTTCGAATGCTTTTAAACGAACCTTCAAATAATAATAATGATAGCAGCATCAACAACAATAATAGTAATAATCAACAAATACAACAACAGTTACAGCAACCAGTACAGCAAGTGCAGCGGCAACAGATTCCAAATCTTTCGATGGTGACACCTACTTCACAACATGATGAGGGCCTGGTTGTGAATCAAGAGGTTCCAAACTTTCAAGATGTCCAAGTGATCTATGGTCAAGATACCTCAACAGTGGAAACAGCAAGCACTAGAAATGAAAGCTTACTTTTGGAAAATGATTCCCCCAAGTATCTAACCCTACATAATACATTAAGAGACTATATGTTTCTCAATGCGTTCACAACAAATCCATCAAGTCCGACATTCATACCAGATTACTTCAAAAATGGTAACGAGGTCATGTTTGAAGATCATCTCTTAGAATTAAATAATACAATGTCTGAATTTGAGAAAAACTTTCAAACTGGTAATAACGGTGGTAATTCAAATAACAACTCTTCCACTTCATTAAATCGCTCAGTCGGTGCTTTAATGGATTGGACTGTGCCACCAGCTGATAAGATGAAATTACTGACCCGTTACATTACAGAGGTGGCTCCATGGCTGGATATGTTTGATCATAGAGGTCATTTCACTTCGAAATTGCCATTAATGGTGAAGAGTGATTATCTCCTATATTCAATCCTAACGATAGCAAGTAGACAAGAGGATAAAGCCTTTCATAAGCAAGGGAACTCTACAGAACGTACATTCAGATTGTACGAGCGTGCTTTGCATTATCTAGTCCCGAAAGTTAAACAAATTCCAGATGCAGGGATGGTGGCATCCTGTGTAATTTTATGTTGCTTTGAAATGATGTCTTCTTCTAGTCCAAGCAAGACGTGGCGGAAACATTTGGAAGGTTGTGCTGCTTTATTCAAGGTCTCTGGAATTACAGGGTTTTCAGGTGGTCTGGAACAGGCTATATTCTGGTGTTTTGCTAGAATGGATGTGATGCATGCGATTTGGGGGAAGCATGATACTATTATCCCATGTGAGAAATGGTTACCTGTTGGATCCCTTGTTCGTAATGCTAGAGAATATTTCGCCAATCCTTCGTTTGATTGGCACACCGCTTGTGATATGTACGCTAACTACATTGTTTTCATATTAGCTGGAATCTGCAATATTATTTATTCTAGAAATATTCCACCTAGGGATTTTGAAGAAAAATGGCGGTTCTTTTATCTCGAGCTCAATAACTGGTGGAGTCAAAGAAACGAAGGGATGCTGCCTGTTGATATCGTTTGGTCTACAGATGAACAGAAGTCATTCCCAGAAATCCTATACTGCAATGCACCTGCTATCTCTGGTAATCAGATGTTTCATACCGCTTTCATTCTACTGATGGAACACAAGCCACGTTTTTTCGAGAATAGCCTTTCTTTCGAACCACACCCAATAAGTCCAATAATGACCAAAGGCATCATCTGGCATGCGAAACAGATCGTAGGAATTAGTTTGGCGAATGAACACCATGGATGTTGGAACAATGCACTCCAACCACTCTGGACAGCTGGGAAGTTAATGAGTCACAAGGAAGAGCATCAAGTAATCTTGGAGTTGTTAAATAAGATTGAAAAGGCTACGGGCTGGTCAATGAGCTGGCGTTCACGGGACCTTCTGGAGTACTGGAGTGATTAGTTTTCATAATGATGATTATATAGTTAGTAAGTACATTTTGAATTAGTTCAAGGGACCACCAAAACGCCATCCCAGATTATAAGTAGACTTGATGATTTTTAAAAACCGAAAAATGGGATAAAAAAAATGCAAGGGACGAGACGCGCGTAAGGGAGAGGACTTCGACCGCACAGTCCTGCTACTTGTCGGATCTAATTTATATTTCAAATTATTAGATTAGGTTTCCACGACCATTTAGGATAAATTTTGGAATAAGAAAATTGGATTCCCCTTTTTTAATGAATAGTATTTCATACTATTCATAACCAATATGAACTTTGTTGGGCTATTACAACGACTATAATAAGATAAGAACAATGGTTGTATTGTTAATATACTAACCAATCGGATGTATTAAGGATTATATTCCATGATTGAAAGACATGTGAGAATTGCATTTACTATGTAATTTGTTCAACAAATTAACATAAAATGGTTTACGTGAATTCCCAACATATTTCCAATTTATGAGTATATAAACGGTTGGCTATTCCTACAATTATTATTATCTTATTTCAGTATATTTATATAAAAAGACGTGAGGAAATTTATAGTATTATATACATTAAATATACCTATTATTTAACTACTTAAATTAAACCAAAAATCGATTATGTCATCATACGATCAAGAATCAACCAACGCTCCAGCCACCAACTCATCCCGTTACTACTTGCCATGGCTGGCAGTTCCACAGGTAGGCAATAATTTCTTAATCAGGTTAATCAGGCATGCCAAATCGGAGTAGGAGAAGACGATCACTTTCGGACACACTGGCAGTGATTAAGGTAGTAAATAAGGATTGACACAACCCACCACTTTCTTTAAACTATAAATATGAAACGTATCCGTGAAAATATTTGAAAATACGGTGTCATTCCAAAAGTTTCATTAAATTCGAGAAAGATAATACAGATTAATTTTATTATCTATTCTAGCTATATAATTCAGTCATCTAGTTATAAAAATGGCATCTCCTCTATTAACTCTAAACAATGGCTTCAAGTTGCCTCAAGTCGGTCTTGGTGTCTGGAAGATTGATAACGATGTGTGTGCCGAAATGGTCTACGAAGCCATCAAAGTCGGCTACAGACTATTCGACGGTGCTGCTGATTATGGTAACGAAAAGGAAGTGGGTGAAGGTGTCAACAGAGCAATTGCCGACGGTTTAGTCAAGAGAGAAGACTTATGTATCGTTTCCAAGTTATGGAACACTTTCCACGCTAAGGCTAATGTTAGAAAGGCTTTAGAAAGAACATTGTCTGACTTAAACTTAGAATACCTTGACTTATACTACATGCACTTCCCAATTGCTCAAGCATTTATTCCATTTGAAGAAAAGTACCCTCCTCATTTTTACTGTGGTGATGGCGATAAGTTCGTCTTGGAGGATGTCAGTATTTTCGAAACATGGGCCGCTCTAGAAGAATGTGTTGATGCCGGTTTAATTAAGTCATTAGGTATCTCTAACTTCTCAGGTGTCTTAGTCCAAGAATTATTAAAGGTCGCTAGAATCAAGCCAGCTGTTTTACAAATTGAACACCATCCATACTTAACTCAAGAACGTTTAATTGAATATGTTCAAGCTCAAGGTATTGTTGTTACTGCTTACTCTTCTTTTGGTCCTCAATCTTTCGTTGAATTGAACCATCCAAAAGCCACCGCTGGTGTCAGTTTGTTCGAACACGAAACTATCAAAGCTATTGCTGAGAAGCACGGTCAAACCACTGGTGCTGTCTTATTAAGATGGGCCACTCAAAGAGGAATTGCTATTATTCCAAAATCAAACAAAAAAGAAAGATTATTAACTAACCTAGAAGTTCAAACTTTTAACTTGGACGAAGAGGATATGGAAGCTATCTTTGCCCTAGACATTGGTTTAAGATTCAATGACCCATGGGACTGGGCTAAGATTCCAACCTTTATCTAATTTAAATGACATACATCAATTTCAAAGGTAGAGTTTTTTTAGACATGCATATGCAATTTAAATAGAAATAAAATAATAACTCTCATACATATAAATGGTCCAACCAATATTTTGTAAAAATGAAGTCAAATCGGCCCTACACCCTAAGTTTACTTACCACGGATTTCGAAAAAGCTGCGATTACGAGCGACCAAAATTTAAGGTAAACTAAAACAAAAGCCAAAATATTAGGGGTAGTAGAAATATAGATCAACTAAACATTGGCAGGTAGTATAGGACAAGAAGGGCTAAAGGACAAAAACAAAATAAAAGCACAGTAAGCAAAATTACTGAATTTCAACCTCATCATTAATGATAACCTTGATAGCGCCGTTAGATGGATCACTTGAAAGTGTCATGGCCTCCACAGCTTGCTCTAGTGGGAAACGATGCGTAACGAAATCTTTAACCTTAATGACACCTTCACTAATCAATTGAATGACTGCAGGCCATGACTGATGGTATCTGTTGATGAACTTGACGTCAACTTCAGCAAGAGATAGGTGCATTAATGGGAAGTTGTGGATAATATCTCTTCCGACACCGATAACCATTAAAGTACCACTTCTTCTAACAACGTAAGCGCCAGTAATGATACTGCTCTCCACACCAGTACACTCTAAGACTGTAACTGGAGCATCGACTTCATTAGGACCAAACAAAATACGAACCCCTTTTGCATTTTCTTCGTTACTAATCTTAGAATTAATCTTATAAGTCTTAACTCTTGGAACCAATTTCTTAGCAAATGCTAGTCTTTCTTCGGATAAATCAGTGATCGCTAGAGGAGATGCACCTGAAGCGTTAGCTAACACTAAAGCTGCTAAACCAATTGGACCAGCACCTGCGATCATACAACCTCTACCCATTTCAAGATTGGCTCTTTCTATTCCGTGATATGCAACAGAGAATGGTTCAACTAATGCAGCTTCCTCATAAGTCATGTTATCTGGAACCTTGAAAACAAATCTAGCATTATGAACTCTGAACCTTTGCATGGAACCGTGATATGGGTAAACACCAAGGAAATCAACATCTTCACATAAGTTGTAGTCACCCTGCATACATAAGAAACATTTACCACAGCTGATTTGTGGTTCAATAGAGACTCTGTCACCAACTTTAACATTTTCAACACCATCACCAATTTCAATAACTTCACCGGCAGCTTCATGTCCTAGGATACAGTTACCTAAGACTTTCAATTCACCGATTTGTCCAGCTTTCCAAAAATGAATATCTGAACCACAGATACCCGTGGCCTTGATGTGAACTAAAACTTCGCCAGGGCCTGGGGTGTCGATTGGAGATTCTTTTAATTCCAAGGTGTGGTTTTTTGTAACTTGTAAAGACGGGTTTGGAGTGTCGTATGTCATCACTGTTTTCTAATTGAATTGAATTTAACGTCAGGAAAGACTAGGAGTTCCAGAAGCATGTCGTTGTTTTGTAAAGAAGGAGAAAATGATAAAGTATATAAATCTTCAACTCTCTCTTGCTTCAAGTTCCGAGTAAAAGTAGATAGCGTAATTAATCATGTTTATGTTTGCAATTCGATCTCACCAGTTTATCCGATGGAGTGGTTCTCTCGGTGCCACCGCCCAAAACAGCAATAATAGGCCGATTACATCATCAACAAGTTAGGTGATCTTGTTGAAGGTTGGCCTGAACGGCTTCACTGTGGAATCATACAGCGAAAAAATTGCCCTCTGCAGGATGGGTGTCCATTGTTCTAGGGTAATTTGAGATCGAGTTGATCAACCGTTTTTATGGGGAATGAGTGGGGAGATGTTGTCCCCAGCGTACCATTTCATTTCTGTTGAAGATAAATAAAATCCTAATATCACTGAAGGAAGACATAGCTAGAATTAGAGGACCTGTTTCGGCTTTAACATTTCCAAAACGGACAATTCACTGACACTGCATCAGCATTTCGAATAGTTCTACTTTTAACAAATCGAAACTACTAGACCAAAGTAAAATTGTAGATCTAAACTCACACACCTACAGATTCTAAAGCCATACTCCCACAGATTTTGCTCTGGTAATATGCACCCAAGTTTTATCCCTATAATGTAGCTACTTAGGGTAAATCAATTGCCCAATTTGAACATACTTTGGTAATAACTGCTGATAGTTTGGATGTTTTGAGTGCAGTAACTAAGAAATATCCAGAAGGGTCAATTAAGAGATTAGCACGATATAAATAGATACGCAAAGATGCATGCCTTAAAATAGCATATTTGCATTGGACAGTATCTGTCAGTAATCCGTACTAGAGTTTCAAAACCGTTTCTAGGACTATTAGTATTAAAATGCCAAACGAGAATAGAGCAGTAACTTTCAACAAATGAAAGTCTTAGATGCCATGGTTGAGAAAGTAAAAAGGTCAGTACAGTATTACACTGTTGGATGACGAAAAGCTATAAAAGGCTTCACTAATCAGGTGCTCAATCCTGCTATTCAGATGATATCGGCAGTCTAGAGTGCTTCCTCAAACTGTTTTAACTGTCTCTAATCTGTTCAAAAATAGTTTACATGGTTGCTAGATAATAAAAAACCAGGCACAGAAAAATTTGAAATATGAGAAACCCTGCTTTGGCGAGATTACATTTCAAGATAAGTCAAGTGAGTCAGACAGAGGGTGAGTGAATTATTAATGTAAAGGTTCAGTAGTTATTTAAAACTATTCACATGAATTAAGATCAAAACGGATATTTTATTTGACGTTCTTTCTATCTAACGGATAGGAAGAGAATCTAAAAAGAAATAAGGGGATTGGCCCACATTTATGTAAAGAAATGAGCGTTGATGAAGTTGTTGTTGAATTGTGGGGATCCATTCCTGTTGGGGGTTAGTAAGAAATAGAGAACAAGTGAATTCCCACAATAGGAGATAAGAACTTGGACAAGGTGGAAATAAATTCAATGAATTCGGCTTCATGAAATTGGAATTCCTTGCTTGAAAGATGTCCTCATCACAGCTGCTGTGGACGTTGCTGAATTCAGCCAACACCAATGGGTTTTCTTTAATGAAAGCACGGAAAGTTGTTGCTTGGTGCCGGTATTGGATCACTACGCCAGCATCCTGGGCAGAAACCGCGAACCTCGGATATCAGTCCTGGTAGGCAATATCAACAAAAGCCATAACATTCCGAAGACTGAGGGTGGGTGAATCATTACTAATCGCTTGCGTATTATTCTTTCGCTATAAAGTATAGAGGGTCTCCCCTATCTTATCAATGTGATTGTGGATGGCTTTGGATCCTCTTTCCAGCTTCCAGTTCCATACTTGTCAACATCATTTCTCCATTCGACATGTCTCCTACAAATCTCATTATTGTCGGGCTCAGTATTCCTGGTCCAAATAAGCCATACTCCAGTTATTGGGCATACAAAGCCCATTTTTCAGCTATCAAAAAGTTGTCAAAGGATTACAAGATCGTTGGCGTTTTGAACTCATCCAAAGAAAGTTCACAAAACGCTATCGATACACTAGAAATCGAAGATGCTGAAGCATTGAGTTCTGCAGAGGAACTCTTCTCCAGAAAAAGCATCAATTATGACGCTGTTGTTGTTTCAGTGAAAGTCCCTTACCATGCTGACTATGTCATACCTGCTTTGCAAGCAGGTAAACAAGTGTTGTGCGAATGGCCTTTGGCAAGAAACCTCGAAGAAGCAGAGCAGATAATTAAGCTTGCGCATGCTAAAGACTTGAAAACACTTGTGGTTTTACAATCTAGAACTTCTCCAGGAATTCTCAAAGTGAAAGAATTGGTTGAGAGTGGTCTCTTGGGTAAAGTTACTGCTTCTGAGTTTCACGGAGTGGACGCAACTTTTTCTGCCAATACATATAGCTATTTCGAGGATGTCAACAATGGTGTTAATCTTCTGACGGTTCCTTTCGGCCACTCCATTGATGCCATATTGTTTGCTCTTGGTTCTTACTTCAAGGAAATTAGTAGCACTGTTGGCACTCTCGTAGAGCCCGAAACTAGAACTTCTCCTGACCATGTTTACCTTCACGGAGTGTTAAATAATGGAATTTACTTAACAGGTTCCTTCAGGGCCGGCCTCCCAACCAACATTTCCCCCGCTTTTAGATGGGAGATCCATGGAGAAAAGGGTGATTTGTTAGTCACTTCAGACAAAGCTTATTCTGAGTTTGCAAAATTCTCTATTTCGTACGCTCTCCATTCAGATAATATTGTTCATAAGGTTGAGTTGGGTGATGATAATTACGATTATGAGGTGGATAATGTTTACCGTTTGTATGAAGCTTTTGCTGGCCTGAAAGATAAAAGTTTTACACGTCAAAGTTTAACAAATAAGGGTTATCCTACATTTGAAGACGCTCTCATTTTACACAGACTCTTAGATGCCATTACTAGGTCATCCCAAACCGGACAGAAGGTTAACCTAGAACAGATCCAGGAAATTTAAATCCGCCAAAGGTATTTTAATTGATTGTAAATGATACACTACCAGATCTCAATCATGAGGTATGCTTTTTTCATCGTAGGCTTTGAGCGGACAAGATTTGTCTGGAAAAGCTGACTAGTTTTATATCAGCTCTTTGTTTTTACTAAGCTTTAGCATATGTAAGCAAGAAGGCTCAAACATTTTAAGAGATTCTTTTCAATGTAATTTTTTTTCGTGCACTTTTGATCAAGTGTCTATTCAGTTATTTACTGAAAAATCAAGCCTAAATATGTGGGTAATCTCGATTATTATTAACAGGGTGTCGTATAGTAAAAAGTGAGCAATATACTTTACTGCTTTTCCCCTATTACCTATTCATCGTGTTTCCAAAGTCATTAAAATGCTCACCAAGGTCGCTGAGGATTCGATCATTGCCCAAATCGTAATAATTTCTGAAGCTATTTTGAAAGGCTTCCTGGGAGAACAAATCATTCCATTCAAACTGTAGACCAAGTATTTCGGATGTAGCTCCTCTGTTTGGCTCTTCTAAATCGCTCTCAAATGTATCAGGCTTTAAAGCCATAGTTGAGGTATGAGTACTGTTGATGTGCTCCACAATAGCTGATGACACCAAATTAAATAGGTTCTTAAATTTGATGAACTTCGGGAGAATCTTACAAGCTTCTTCCATGATCTTCAGAATGTTATTTGAAAAGAGTTCAATATGTTGTGAATTTGAATCAACTCTCCAGGAGCAATAAATCATCGTCAACCCAGCGTTCACTAAATCATGAAGACAAGCAGGCGTAATTCTCCAGCCAATACGAAGTAACTCGGTATAACAATTGACACATTCTATGCAATGGGTCTTACATAAAATAATATCCCGGGTATCAGGGACAGGAAAAGAAGGTGAAGGTCTATTCAAAATGATAGAATGCATGCAAAATCTTGCCTTTAACTCATAAAAACAAGTGGTGCTTTTCGGAATTTCATGTTCAACAAGATTCATCCAATCATTCAAAGAGTTTTGCTGGTTTCTTTTCATCTCAATAACTTCTTCATTACTTAGTATTGGAGCAGCGCCAACTGTTCTAGAAATATAGATTGACTCCAACATGTCACCTCCAATCCTGCATATTTTGGTTAGCATAATACAAGGCACAAATTGGACCTGATTGTAATTGAACATAATAGTAGTATCGTCACTTGGGGTTAAATAATCATCGTTCAAGAGTTTCGGAAGGGGTGTATCAATTGCTTGATTTCTCAATGACAAACCTCTTCCAAACTTCATTGCAACCGTACGGTCTATAATGTACGTAGTCCAAAATAATCTATTTCTTAATTCATTTTTAGTTTCTCCAAAATTCCAGACTGGGTTATATCTGTGAACACCTAGCTCCATTGCTAACGACATACAGAATCGGCTCAAGTGCCATAAATCTCCATTATCATCTTGTAATGCACTCGATTCAAGCATCCAGATAATCATAAGTATAAGAGCCTGCAATGATTTCTCGGATCTTCGAGTGAGAATGTTTTCAAAGTATCTTAGCGCAGTGTTATAGTATTCAACAGGTTTGAAAGGATTATGAAGACGGGCATCTTTAAACTCATCAACAGTTTGAAGTGAGCCAACAGCAAGAACCATGAAAACAAGAAATTTATCAAAGTATGAAACTCGGCTGGAATCCTGATATATCATTTCAAACAACCTCTTCAAGTGAGGGATAATGAAGATAGGAAAATATATTTGAATCTTGTCAATGTACTTAGAAAGTACGTACTTTGCCACTCTATGATGAGGTAACGAAGCACAAGTCTTTGAAATCATGGCGTCAAAAAGTTCCAAATCATTATTCAGTGTATCAACAGCTTCTAAATGGCTTAGATTAATTTGTTTTAAAAATACTCTTGCAAAGGCTGATCCTGTTGCAGCACCTATATATTTTCCTTCATCTGGACTGTTACTGATGGTCAGACTTCCAACTTCAGTAGATATATTGTCTATAACTTGATTGTTATCCCTGTGATGATCTAAAGCTTGTCCTCTTCCTTTGGGATTACTGGGTTGCTCATTGGCATTAAATCTCTTACCATGATTACTTTGAGCCAGGTCTAATTGGTTTTCAAGCTCTGATATTCTGTCTAACAGCGATTGAACAGTTTTGTAGCTGTACCCAACTTCATCAATAATGTTGCAATCCACGTGAGCTTTTTTGCACCTTGAACAAGTGGGGAGTTCTCCTGGGCACTTTATTTGTAACATGATATTTAGTTTGTTTGTTAGTAAGGCTACTATTTCAAAAAAAAAAAACCAGGCAGGGGTCAAAGCTAACATTTCATACCTTTACCTTCTTTTGCTTGCAGTATGAACAAGACCTGGTAAAATCAGGCTTAGCAGCTATAGAAGTATGCGATAACATATTCCAATTATAGTTAATAAAAGCTGTTTGAAGATAATGAAAGAAATCAAGCAACGATTTGAAAGAGGATCGGGGGATCCGTTCACCTGGCTTATCTTATAGAGGTGTCAAATGCTCTCATTTTATCAACCAGTAAATTACTATGTCAGATTGTGGCTCGTGATTTTAGAGTTCATGTTGAATATTAAGTGTAGATATTATGGCGGTTAAGCTTTACTCAAAATAGCCTTTTGAAAACTGGGGAATTCCAGTACAAATCGCCACACGCCTTGATCAGTGACATCTTTGCAGTGTTTATAATTGAGAATTAGCAAAGTGCTGTGGTTTCATGTTTTTTATGTTTTTGGTGTTTTGTACTTTGTTTTCCAGAAGTTGTGTAACATCGGTGGTAGCGAGGTCATAAGTTGTCATCTCGGATCAAGCGAGCGAAGTTTACTACCATCAACTTTTGTATTTTGGACTTCAGTACCACAATTGTTTACCATAGCTATGCCACAACCCAATATCTTGAAAACGCCATAGATTAAAAGATAAGAGATAAGAGATATAAGTCTATTACACAAGTTGAATTATCCTAGTTGTTAGTTTGTTAGTCATTTAATTGGTGCCACTTCCCACTGTTTTCTTCTCCAGTTTCAAAAGATGAAAAATTGACTGAAACAACTAGTTAGTATTTTTTTATCACTACACCAATAATTAAGAAAAATGGGCCATAAAATCATGGAACAGAAAAGTCTTTCGACTATTGAAACACATACCTGTGGTGAGCCTTTTAGACTGCTGACTGGTGGATTACCCAAGGTGCTTCCAGG
The DNA here is from genome assembly GCA_019232045.1 of Ogataea degrootiae. Lineage (NCBI taxonomy): Eukaryota > Fungi > Ascomycota > Pichiomycetes > Pichiales > Pichiaceae > Ogataea > Ogataea degrootiae. The sequence goes on from JAHDIT010000174.1 coordinate 12,309, forward strand.
TAACACCTTGCTAGAGAAAAGAACTTATTTGCAGCAAAATCATGACTACATCAGATTAACTTTAATGAGAGAACCAAGAGGTCATTACGATATGTTTGGAGGATATCTTTTGGAACCGCTTACTGAAGGTGCCGATGTTGGTGTTCTCTTTGTCAATCCAAGTGGATACACAGACCAATGTGGACATGGTATGATAGCAACTGTGACTGCACTACTAAGTTTGCGTCTGTTACCTGAAAAGCAATACAACATTAAACCAGACCTTACAACTGTTTTTCTAGAAACCACTGTTGGAATTGTTAAAACAGAGGCCTGTTGGGATGGTAAGAGAGTTGAATTTGTCAGATTCGTCAACACCCCGGTCTTTATTCTATTCGAGCATATTAAAGTTCCAACATCAATTGGTGAGATGGTTGGCGACATTGTCTTCAATGGGGCATTCAATTTTTTCACTGAGGTACGTCCCGAAGATTTGGAAGTGAAAGCTGAAAATGCACACTTAATCTTAGGATTAGGGTTTGAAATTAAGTCAGCTTTACAACAGATGAATTTGGAGATTGTAAGTAAGGATTTCCCTCAAATCAAGGATATTCATGGTGTTAATATTGCAAACGTCAATTGTAAGAGAGATTTATCTGACGAAACAGAGAGTAACCAGAAAGCTGTCCTAGTAATGGGTCTCAAACAGGTCGACAGATCGGCTTGTGGTTCAGGTACAGCTGGAAGAACAGGACAACTGTTCTTGAAGAAAGAATTGCGCAAAGACGACGTGTTTGTCAATGAATCGATTATAGGCTCAAGATTCAAAGCTAGAGTTATCAAGGATGGGATTAAGGCAAATAACGACGAAAGAGATGCTTGTATAGTGGAAATTGAAGGCCATGCAAATGTTTTGGGTACAGCTACTTGGTTCGTGGATCCGGAAGACAGTATTGCTTTTGAAGGATTTGTATTAAGTCGTTAATTACAACAAGAGATTGCAATGAAAAATTGTATATTCAATTTCATATTTAAGTAGGACACTATCCAATTGTAGAAGAAAAATAGAGACTCGAAAAATCTTTTGATAGCTTTTCTGTGTTAACGTAAGTTAAGGTAGCAGCCACACGTTAGTGAACCTGAATCAAATGCGGTCAAGAAAAATATCTGAAATTATGTTCTTTAAAGAACTGTCGTTGTGGATCTGCTTAACTTAGTTGATGATTAGGCTTATATTCATGTTGAGCAGTCTTGACATTTACACCTGCCTTATCTCCCTTCCTGATGGTCTGATCTGTGCAAAATGACTATCTGGTTATAATGAATGATCGGAGATGTCGAGGTATGGAGTCTACACCACATATTCCGACCAGCCTCAGTGTGCGTGACTCAATGGCCCCAGAATGGAAACTGTTGTGAAGCTCGCAACTCCCGAAATGTTTGGCCTATGACAAACGATAAGTTGGGGTTTTATGTCCTCGGTGAAGGCGAGCTGTTTTAGTTAGAAGAAATGAACTATATCTTCGTTAAGATAACGTATAAGGTATAGAGCAGGCAGTGAAGATTAAATCGTGAATTCACATGAGATTATATATTGGTGTTACTTGATTAGGAATGCTCAAAAATAAGCTAGGCAAGATCCACAGAGATACGAGAAATAAAGTTATCTCACAAGAGACTTATAAATTTTGGCACTTCCCCAACTATCAAGTAAAGGTTTCTTTTAGTTGTCAGACATGATCATTCCTCATTAACAAAGTCACATAACAAAATGGTTTCAGAAGATTTTGAAAAACTAGACGTTACTCAGAAGGAAACTACTACAGCCTCTTTAAGCGGTCTGGACAACGACGATGCCGTTGCACTTGCGGCAGAGCTAAAACTTAACAAAAGAGTTGTTCTTAAGATTGATTTGGTTATCTTGCCATTTCTAGTCTGTACAGTGTTTTTACAATTGCTTGATAAGAATTGTTTGTCTTATGCCGCCCTATATGGTATGAAAGAAGACACTAATTTGAAAGGTCAGGAGTACAGTTGGTTGGCTACAATCTTTTACATGGGTTATCTCTTTATGGAAATTCCAGTTTTCTTCTTGTTACCTAAAGTCAAAAAGCTTTGCAAAAGTATGTCAGTCTTGTTGGTTATCTGGGGTGGATTGTTGATGTGTATGGCTGCGTGTCATAACTTTGCCGGTTTGGCCACTGTCAGACTGTTTTTAGGTATTTTTGAAGCTGCAATCCAGCCAGCTTGTATTATCATCTCTACATCATGGTACACCAAGAAAGAGCAACCTCTAAGAATGGCACTCTGGTCCAATACGTTTGCCGGCGTTTTCAATGGTATTTTTGGTTATGCTATTGGTCATTGGGGTGGGCCTTTGCCAATCTGGAAATATATTTTCTTAGTTTATGGCGCTGTGACTATTCTTTATGGTATTTTCTGTTTCTTTGTTCTTCCAGATGACATTGAACATGCTTGGTTCTTGAATGAAGAAGAAAGGAAATGTGCTATTGCTAGAACAGCCACTAATCAGACGGGTATTCACTTCGGTGCCGATAGTATTAAGTGGACACAAGTCTTGGAGAGTGTTTCTGATCCAAAGTACTGGTTATTGGTTGTTTTCATTATCGTTCAAAACTTTATCAATGCTGGTATAACGAACTTCAATACTTTTATCATCAAAGGATTTGGTTACTCGAACTATAGAACTATGTTATTGGCAACTCCACAGGCTGCAGTTGCCATGGGTGCATGTTTATCTGTCGCCGCCATCGCTTACTTTATAAAAAATGTGAGATACGTCTTGATTTGTATTACTACGTGTGTTACAATGACTGGTATCATCATGCTTTGGAAGATCTCTCCTACTACCAATAGAGAAGCCAGTCTAGCTGCAGTTTATATTTGTGGTTTCTACAATGCTCCTTATGTTATGACTTTATCACTAATTGCTTCCAATAACAGTGGTAGTTCAAAGAAGGCTCTCAACTCAGTTAGTGTTGGTCTTTTTTATGCACTAGGTAACTTGATTGGTCCTCAGTTCTTTTTAGACTCGGAGGCTCCAACTTACCACACGGGTATTAAAGCCATGCTTGCTGCTTGTGTTATAATGCTCTTTTGTGTTACAGCATATGCGTTCCTTTGCTTCATCGAGAATAAAAAGAGAGATAAGCAAGCTGCCGAAGAAGGTAATTCCAAGACTGACATTGTTGATCTAATCCAGATCGGTGAAGAAGTTGATAGACTTGATTTGACCGACAAACAGAACGTTCATTTCCGTTACACCTTTTAAGGAGCTTTTTCATTTCTTCTGTCTTTCCTGATTTTTTTGAAGCAAATATATAATTAAATTTTCCACGATATTAGCATTATTGTTGGAATGTCCTGTGAATATTTTGTAACTATTCGCTGTCTCTTTTCATAAAAGTTCCCTTTTGATTGCTCTAATTAGCGAAGAGTATCGGTTTCCCTACAATGCCCTAATCTGCGTTTTTGCCATCATGTAAAAAATCATAAACATGATTATCTCCGAAATCGAGAAAAAGAAACACCAATCTAATAAACTCCTGTACCACAAAATTTAGCCTTCTCCCGAAAATTCAAAGAACTTAAAGAAAACAGCCTACGTTCAGAAGTTTGTGTCTATAATTTATACTTTGAAATAAATGATGTGCGATGTAAACCGCCTGTTTTCTACTATTGATGCGTACATTCAGCTCCTCCCCTTCCATATATACCCATAAACTATGTCGTTGGAAGTGCTCCCCTCCACTCTAAGAGAGAAGCAAGCTTTCAGCCTGAAAAGGGTACCACATTAAAATGTAAATACTGATGAAAATCTAGTATCTTCAATAAAGGAAGAAGAATTGATGCCGAAAGCTTTGATCCCAGATCCGAGATCTACTGCCGTTGTATCTTCTATACTAAGAGTCAACAACTTATTAAGATACAGAATCACTTTGCCGCATGTTCCAGTTACTTATTTCTTGCAACAAAGTCCTGAAAACATTGGTAAGATTATCACAGATTTAGAGAAAGATAAGTATGCTAATTTTTCATTAATTCTACTTCCAATTTAAACAGTTCATTGTTAGAAGAGTTTTCCAAGAAAATTGCAATTACTGTAACTGAGTCTAATTTGTTACAACAAATTGCTATAAAGTACATTGTGGTCTAGCACTACATAGAATAGTCTACAGAGTGACAGAAAAGGGACTGTGAGTTTCTCTATATATTGTTCGCCATATTTTTATGGTCGTGTTGTGCATAAGTGAATATTTACAACGAACAAAATGTACCAAAACAGACTCCCATATTATGTTAATCTCTTTAACTATCGGTTTCCAATATATCGCAATTGATAAAAATGAATATTATCCCCCAGGTGCAAGTACCGAGCGTGAGGGACTATGCGTCGCATTAACACTAAATCCTAAAATTGACACATATGTGACTTTCAGATAAAAGAAGGGTAATTATAGGCAAAAAATAAGGCTTAAAATCCATGTCCCATGCTCAATTATTTCCTTTTGCTGAGAACAAGGTTCAGCATCGTATAAAAGGGCAGGTCACAAATCACCCGAGCATCATCAGATCTTTCAGACTAAACGGTTCTTCAAACAAAAATTCCCAGAGATCTTGTGTATTCAATGCTGAATCGTTACTATCCGCTGATTGTTCGTTGTGTGGATTCTGCAGAATAACGTCATCAATTTCATCTTCTTTTCCTTGCCGCTGTTGTGTTTGTTGAGCGAGGTTATTGTAGTAGTTATGCTGGGGCTGCTGCTGTTCATGTTGATGCTCTGCGCTATAGAGAGATGGATGGTAAAATGGTAAGTTCGGAATATTAAGATCTGCAAAATTCAAATCTTTTAGTATTTGTGCGTTATCCACTGGGTCTATATAATTTGATTGCTGTGGTTGTTTCTGTGGTTCCTGTGATGTGTAAGTTGATATCATTGGAGAGGATGCAGGCGCCAGATTAATTAGCGGGATTGCCCTGTTTAATTCTAATCGCCCTTGTGTTTCCAAATTAAACGGACCAAAGCTACGGTCGTGGGAAGAGTTGGTACTCTTCTCAGACAAACTTTTCTCCATCCTCAATGACGGGTTAGAGTCTAATCTTCTTTTGATGATGTTATTTGCAGACTGTGAAATATGTGACAATGTACGCTCAATGTTTTCAGCCGGTGGACAGTCCTTTTTTAAGTCCTGCAGCAAAGGGGAAATCCTGCGCATGAATGACTCACTATGGTTCAGCATGTTGGGCTGAAACGATAACTCAGGTGAGTTGATTAAACAGTAAAAGTAAGTCAATCCTGATTGGTAAATAGAATAAACTGATAGAAACTTGTAATTAATCTTGTTCGCAGAACTTAGTCTCTCATATATCGCTATAATATTATTAGCGCATTCTAAAAGAACACTGAACTCTTCTGTAGCCATAGAATTTAATTTGAAACTTGTTGGCCGGAATAATGTTTGCAACATTTGGAAATAGGTTAAAAAAAGGAAATCCTTCGAAAATGAAATAATATGTTTGAGTTCCTCGTCACATTCTAATACTTTCAATAGCCAATTATTCAATTCCATGTGCATTTCATGGCACCACTGTTGTGCAGAGTTGGCATGGCGAGAGCTTCCTTTCACGTTTTTGTAAATAAACTGATGAATCATTGATTGCATACTTCTAATTTCAATAAAAAGACAAGAAACCCTTATCGTGAGGTTGTTGTCTGTAGGTTCAATCATTTTAGCAGTTATATCGATGTCATTCAAACTGAAAGGCTTGTTCACGTAACAACATATTTGACGATCCAAGGCATAACAAGACCAGAATAGCCTTCTATAAAAACCTGAATCTGAAGTAGATGCGTGAGCTGCCCCTAGTCTCACTAAAGTGGATTCCTCCTGTAGATCCAAATCTATGCATAATCTCATGGCACTAGCTACTATATACCAGATGCCAGGAGACACTGGTTTCAATAAACCAAAAGAGCATATCAATAGTAATGCCTGCAGTGATCTAATTTGCAGCCTAGTATTCATCTCTTTATCACTATAGTTGTGTAATAGTATTGGAACAGAGTAGAAGAATTTTTTCAAGTATACAATAGCACCGGAGTAGTACTGGTTAACAACTTCTCTAGAATCTCCAGTAATTGCAGTGCCTATGGCAAGAGTAATATATAACAGAAATGAGTCCCAAGTTGAAAGAGTAGACACTTTGGAATTTCTAGTATACTGCAATTTGGATATCGTGTAAAGCATATTTTGATCCTCTAATATAGGATGTTGGATCCAAGCAAATCTATAATAACTTGATAAAATGATGTTGCACTCTTCTTCAGTCTCGGGCAATGAGGGAACAATGTCATTAGTGGCCTCATAACTGGGGCCAGACCTTCCAAAGATTGAGGAAGTAGTTATTTCATGATCATTATTTGAAGAAGATCCTTTGAAAGGCAACATTGATAGAGCAGTAACCTGATTCAAGTTCAAATTCAAAGGGCTATCATCCTGCAGATGAATGCCCAAATTCTCCAACACTTTTTCGTAGGAATACATTTTTTTCTCTAAACGTTCGACCTTTTGTTCTAATGCCTCGGTGGAAATGGGCGCTTTCATATTATGTTCTGCAGTTCTTGGAAACTGTTCCCTTAGTTTAAACTCCTTAGTCAAACGATCCTGGGCTATACAGTCCGAACCTGTTCTTTCACAACGAGAACATTTGGGGTATTTGAAGTCACATTTATGTTTTAAAGAGCGACATTTCTGACAAGCAATCCTAACCCTAGGTGATTTCATCCTTCATGTTTTTCAGAAGTATAAACAATAAGGAGAACAACAAATAGTTTTTACAGGAAAGAAATAGCTAAATGGAAAATTAGAACAAAGTCTATACTATGGCTAGGGAAAACAAAACACCTCCGAAATCCATTTGTAGGTGATGTGTTCTTACGTAATATTCAGGTGTGATGTGGGAATCGATCAGGACACCATAGACTTTAATCCAGACACCACAGATGACATAATGCCCCCACAACAATTATACCTGCATGACATAATCAATTCTAAATTTCTCTAATTCCTCTACCTGCACAACAAACTACAAACTCATGACATAAGCAATTTTCACCACTCTGTTACCATACATTACCGCAGCAGTTAAATTACTTACTAGTACAGCAA
>JAHDIT010000175.1:0-19423 GCA_019232045.1 Ogataea degrootiae
CCAACTTCAGAGATTCAATCTGTACGCTCAACCCGCCACTTGCGCCACTTGCGCCTCATATGACATAGGTAATTTTGCATCACGGATAATATCATAACAATAATCACTGCCTCTGCTCTCGTACTGCAACACTACCATTATCAATATCTAAGGTGTCATACTTATATTATAATCTCATAATGTGTCCGGTAACCTATGAGCAACACAAGTTTGCATCTGATGTCTGTTTTCCGAATTATAGTTCTAAACCTTACCGAATCAACCTATTCCCCGGTATCATCCCATCCTATAGCTTATAGTCATCTTGAACTTTTTGTATTTCGCCATTGGTGCCTTGGCTTTTAAACTTGCCAGTGTTTTTGTGTTTTTTAATTTCTATTTTTTCATGTTTTCTTCATGTTTTCTTCATGATTTTTTTGTATTTTTTGTATTTTTTTGTATTTTTTGTATTTTTTGTATTTTTTGTATTTTTTGTATTTATTTTTTGTATTTTTTGAGGATTTTTTTCTTATATTTTATTACCAAGTTTGGTACTCACACTGCAGATCCCACAGATTCTGTGAACATTCAGCCTGTAAATATGCGTTCATTGCCCTAACGTCACATCGCCAAGTGCCATGATTTGAGAGATCGACACAACCCTGGACGATCTGCCTCTGAGCCATCGTTTGTATCCAGTCGAGAATACCCGTCCGGACAGTGTTATATGCAGCTTGAGTGTCACATCTCTGGCCTCCATTAACTGTATAAGATGACGTCCCTATAGTATGACAATAATCCAAACATGAAAACCTTACAACCCAACTATATTTAAGCATTTCCTCTTTTTCTTGTTTGCATGCTTCCTTCCCGAGATCCCCGATAAATCCTCAATGCAGGGCTCCCTCAGCGAAGTACATCAATTCTTATGCCGAATAACCGTTCCAAGGCTAATGTTGGGAATTAGTAAGGACACCATAGACTTTAGTACAGGCACCATAAATCACGTAATGCCCATACAAAAAGGTATACATTTATGACATAATCAATATCAAATTTTTGCAACTCCCATGCTCGCACAACCAGTGATGTAATCCGAAGCGTGAATTCTATGAGGCAGGGCATGCCGCTGTACAGAAGTAATTAGCTTATCTCTGTTCTCAAAGACTTGTTCCGTGGGTGGCACCATGATAGGATAAAGAATCAGATGAAGAACTAGATAACAAGAAGAAAGAGATATTTTTATAGTAGTGGAAGATGGAATGTAGTTTCTGAAGTAGTAAGTAATTTAACTGCTGCGGTAATGTATGCTAACAGAGGTGGGAAAAATTGCTTATGTCATGAGTGTGTAGTTTGTTGTGCAAAATAGAGGAATTAGGGAAATTTATGATCGATTATGTCATGCAGGTATAATTACTGTGTGAGTATTACGTGATTTATGGTGCCTGTACTAAAGTCTATGGTGTCCTTACTAATTCCCGTGGAATTAGGAAAGTCTGGGGTGGCAGTAGGCATTCCCTGAGTATTAATAAAGATTACGTAAGAATCCCGACATTCCTGACAGCTAAGCCTCAAGTTCGATGAGGCAGGTTAACGTTGTGCCCTGTTTCGGCAAATCGCCGGCACCTACTGTCAGGTCAGGTTATAGTTAGTTTAGGAATAACAATAGCCTGACAGTACCCTCCTACCGACAAATGTCTTCAACTCTAACTAAATACGTCACTAAATCGTCACTAACTGGCTGCCTGCAAACCACATTTTGATAACACTAACCTGCTAGTGTGACACTAACCTGCTAGTGTGACACTAAATCTGTCTCTCGTTTGCCGAGTTCTGTCCGAAGCTAAAAACATGGCAGACTGCCTAGAACTCTTTATTATCATCGCCTATTAAACCTCAGCCTGAGTTGCCTACTGGGACTGCTAATTTTTTGTTTTTTCTACAAACATTCAAAGAAATTGGTAAAGACTGAATGTCAATGGAATTTGTAAAAGTGAACTATGAATTTTTGAATAGTAAAAACTTTGATTTCAATTGTTTCTAAATAAATTTAGGTGATTTCTTAATGGTAAAATATAAAGATGTAAAAAGACAAAAAGGGGACCTTGGTGTCTCAATACGTTTTTCTCAGTTTTCAAAAATACAGTAATGGTAATAGGACAAACAACCCGTCTAGCTTGATTGCTAACTGTATATATAATCTTGGAGTTTCACGTCGTACTAGTAGCGTGCATCCCTAGTGATGATATTAACTATCGTTTCCAAGATATTGGCAAGCTGGCTTTTCTCTTCGGTATCTCTCCGATAACCACACATGGCTTACAAGTTATCGAATTCGTTCTGTTTTTGCAGTATGTCATGTGTATATAGCTACCTATACAATTGTACAAAGATTCTCAAATAACTGCAGTGTCAAGATTTGAATCAGTCAGTTGAGCTATTTCTGACTCTTTCTTTAATTATTTATAGTAGTTCAGTTTAAGAATCCGTATTTATCTTTCCGTCTTTTCTCGGTTTATTCGGTTTCGGGTTTCTGTGCTCTGTGTTTCAATTAAGACTCATAAACATATACCATTATATTGCAGTTAATAGTCAATAAATTGATAAGTGTACATGCAAAATTAGGGCGAAAGTTCAAAAAAGAGAAAAGAGAGAAAAAGGAGATTAATACAACAAACTGTGTGTCATTACTTATGACGACGTAAATATCCTTTATCTCTGAATTGCTTTGAACCAGATAGTTCGAATAATCATATTCTACCGACTTTAGCATTATGTGTTAAAGACGTCTACAATAATCAAATTCTGGTGCACTGCATATTGTACTTACTAGATGAACAGTTCGTTAGTAAACAGGTTGTGTAATTATCAGATCTTGAGGACTCCTCCAATTTTAGGCGCGTATTTTTTTTTAAAGAAAAGGATACCTCCATTAAAAGAAGGACAAAATCAATTACTTAGCATTCATTGTTTTACCAAAAGAAACGCTCAAATCTGCCCAATATTCACCCAAAAGCATGAGCAATCGAAGTTCATTTCCCGCTTCGATAGGGATGATAATTCTTTTCTTTACAACTTTCACCCTTTCTTATCCACTAGCCAACAACTCCTATAATTCAACAACAGAAAGAGCAACCAATTCAAGATATCCAATAATTCCCAAGGTATCATTGAAAAACTGGAATATATCATCGGTTGTGAGTCGTCATAAACCACATGGTAAACCATTAGAGACGACTGAATTTTTCCAATATATGGATTATTTAACTTCTATTTTACAAGTGACGAACTGCGATAACAAGTATCAGGTGTTGACCAAATATACTTCAACAATCCCCAGTTCAGGGTTGTACTACCCTGAAGATTTAGAACCGTTAACCAGTATAGAAAATGGAACACCTGATATTGACTTGATTTATATTTTCAACGCTAAGAAACCAAGTCTAATGGAAAAAGACTGGGTTCAGCATTTACTCAACGGTAAAGGATTACTACTAGTTGACCATAAGTACAAAAAGATTGTTATATCATGCCGGAGTGATTTGGAATTGGCAGATTACTTCACAATTTATCGAGACACAGCATCAGACTACTGGCCAGTTGTTTACAACAAGAGTTTTTGGAAGTCAATAAAGCCGAAAATCAATAAAGATCAATACAACAAAGCTCACCAGGTGTACGATTCCGAATATTGGGGGTATTATTGGAAGAATATGTGGAGTTACAATAAAGTACATTCAGGCTATTACAGCATCTTTAACAGGATGTTTGAAGATATCTTTGTTCAGTACATGAAGACAAGTTCACAATATCCTACTTATAAACTAGTCATAATTGGTCATTCGATGGGTGGTTCAATAGCTTCGTTAACATCACTAACTTTCCATCACCTCAAGATACGTAACCAACTAATCACCTTCAACTCACCAAAATTATGGACAGCAACTTTAGCCGATCTGTACGACTTACTATCAGGAACCAAACAACTCAATGAACTAAGTCCCGACATCGAATCAGGATATTTAAGAGTTTGGAATACTAGAGATTCATGGAATTTGTTCCCGCCAAACAAAGGCTACACTGGGTTTTATTACAAACATTCAGGATTGTCTATAGCTACAGAACAAAGCGCGTTACCGTTCAGTAGCAATGGGTTGATCATAGAGTACGATATGGTTGGGAAGTGGGATTGGCAGTGGGAAAGGAAGAATTGTAAGGCTATTTTAGATGCTGAAGATTTCAAGAATTCTCTGGATTGGAAAGCGCATAAGGTATTGATAAGAGATGTTTGGGCTTGTGTTGATATAAAGGAGTAAAATTCATGTTTGTGTTTTCTTTGGTTATGTATTTCTTTGAATATAATCAGTAACTATTATTAAAAGTAATTTTATTGAGTGATGTAAGTAACACTGCACTACGAAACAAAACAAAGGAAGAAGAAGGCTGAATAAATGAATAAGCGCCATAAAGGAGGATATATTTAAATTTTTTCTTATGTGGGGAGGGGGGTAATTATATACCTATATATGCAAAATAAGCAAGTACGCAACAAAAAGCAGCACACACAGAGTTAAAATCCTGCAATAATTAAATGCACAGTTTCAACTTCTGAATCATCATACTTATATAGTTAAGAAAATCCACGCAAATAAATGGAGTTATATAATTCATAAATCGTTATCTTGGATCTGTTCAGCAAAGACATCCTGCGTCCCATCATCTTCATCCCCTGACACTCTTGAATTCTCATACTCGTAGTCTTCATCATCGAGAATAGCTTCTTCTTCTTCTTCACCGTGACTTGCTCTTCCATGCCCGTTAGATGTGGATTGGGGGTCTTTGATGGTCGTGCCGCCCGGTGTTGTCTTTGTTGGGTCTTTGGGGATGTACAAGTTTAATGGGGTCATAGGTGGGAGTGCTGATGACACTGGAAGGAAATCTGGGGAGTGACCTCCGATTGAGTCAGTGATTGAGTCTGCTCGGATTAGTGGGGCTTTTGATGAACTGGTGTTGTTGTTGGTATCGTTCTTGTTGTTACTGTTGTTGTTTGTTGTCGTTATCGATATTAGTTTCTGTCCGGATTGTTGGGGATGTAGTTGTTGTTGCTGTTGATGCTGCGGCTGTTGTTGATGTAACTGTTGGATTTGTTGATGTCTCGAATTTATTCTCACTACTTGTGTGTGTGACAACGAGGACAAGTTCAAGTTCAGGTATGATGAGTTGTGCGATTTCAATGAACCTGGTGGAGAAGAATGGCTCAAATAAAAGTTTGAAGGTGACCCAGCCAACGATGTTGGATTCAAAGAAGGCGAATCTGGTTCTAATCCATTGTGTGAGCTTTGAATTTGAATAGATTGTGTTCCTGTATTATTGTTATATATCGTAGAGCCTGATCTGCTAATAGGTGGTCTTGGTGGCAGTTGAGAGCCGAATGTAGCAGAGCTTGGGGAGCTTGGTGAGTTTAATGAAAACTTACGATGATGTAAAATAGGTGGACCACCTTGTTGTAGTTGTTGTTGTTGTTGTTGTTGTTGTTGTTGTGAGGAAATTGTAGAATTTGATGGCTGCATGGAAAAGCTAGATAGTGTTGGGACTTGAGAAGATGAGTTTAAGGATGTTTGATGCTGTAATAATGGCAGTCTTTGGCTTGTTAAATTTCTTTGTAAGTTAGAAGACCAATTCGATCCGGTAGCATTGTAGTTTTCTGTGTTTGAAATACCAACGTGATTTAAATTCACATTTGACGTCGATGTAGTTGCTGATGCAAACTGTTGACTTAAAGATAGTAATGAGATGTTGGAGGAAGATGGAACTAACCTACCATCACCGTCAATACCAACAGATGTAGCCAACAAGTCAGGGGATGCCTCACCATCAGCACCTTTGATCTTAGGAGGTTGTTCCTTTTCGGGGATGTCGATGTTTTGAGGTCTTGATAGCATTGATGGTTGCTGGTTAGATGATGATGCTGTTTTATCAATATCTGATGAATTTACTGAAGTTAACGTATTAACACTAGGGTTACCACTACTATAGTATATCTGTGTAGTAATATCACCGTTCAAAGTATTTTGTGAAGACGAGTTATGTTTCATCAATTTGGAAGGCTCTTTCAAAGACGGTGGTGGTCTATCTGTAGTGGCCTCTTCTTTAGGAGAGGCTCTTTTGTGGAATAAGGGCATAGTTTATTGGAAAATAGTGAGTTGGACTGAACAATATGGAGACCTGTATCTAGAGTTGTTGGAGTGTGTACATTAGGATATGCTCGACTTGCGTACCAATGTAAATGACAAGCTGGATTTATACATCCATCTATCTCTATCTCTGTATCTAATCTACAGTGATATGGCAAGATAAACAAAGAGTTGTCACACTATTCAAAACAAACAATGAAAAAAATTTTCAATGACACGCGCCACTCTGTGAGGGTTGAAGATTGTGGCTGGTAGAAGTCTACTGCTTCACCGCCACTGCACTTCCCAAGCGGGAAGGTGGCAGAGCCCGATAACAGCCACTGATCGATAAGATTACAACAACATATAGGAACTATGGCTCTCTGTTTAGAAGGGGCCCTGGGGGAAGGGAACACAGGCCTCTTTCTCTGTATGTACTATCATTGAAAACTCATATATATATATGTATACTATCGTATGCGTGAAAAGTCTCAGAGTCGTCATGAAATTGAACTCGCCGTACGGTTAATTACTTAATACCCAGACTTAATTTCAGCTTCCTTTTCAGCCTTTAATCTGGCTTTCTTTTGTTCCCTCGTTTCAACAGCAAACAAGTCTTCGAAAAAGTCTTTGACATCTTCAAATATGTGTCCAAAAAATCCTTTGTCTTTCTCGTCATTATCATCATCATCGTCGTCACTTTCTTTTTCGTCCTCCTCTTCATCATCATCGTCATCGTCATCGCCATCATCATCATCATGCTCTTGAACATCAGTGGCCAACAAACTGGAATCAGTAGTCTTTGTAATCAAAGTTGTATCTTCCATAGTGGCCGAGGGAACTTCTTCAATCCCCGTTGTTTCTTCAACAGGTGGTATCGCTTCTAAATCATCAGAGGCATACTTCTTACTCCAGAGCAAATCCACCGTTGCATTTGTTTCCAAAATTTCAATATCAAACGACACATTAGGATATTCGTATTCGTCTTTCCAATCTGGTTCCAAAACATTTTTTGGGTTGATATATGAAGGTAAAGTACCGTTGTTAGAAGCAGGGTTTAAATTCAATGATTCACAAATAATGTTGTAAACCTCGGTATTTTGGAAAGGTTTCAATTTGTGTTGGTTACCCAATTTGGACTCAAAGTATGGCCCTGTTGACAAGAACAGAGATCTCATTAAAACGTCTGTGTTACTGTAACCATGAACACCCTTTGGTGTATACTCCGTCTTATCCTTCATTCTCTCATAAGTGGAAATAGAGTATCCAACTTTAGGTATGATCCAAATTGGGGCCACTCTAGAATCGAATTGAGAATCAGAACCACCGAACAGAGAATCGATAATGTCTTCTTTCAAGTAAACATCGTAGTGTGAGTTCAATGGATCCTTTTCATAGTTTTGTTTCAATTCAGCATAGATATCGGCAACTTCATAGTCAGCATAAGGTCTTAAACCGTACAATGGCCACCCATCAAAGTATTCGATTTTTTCAACGTCAATTAAATCGTCCAAGTAAACTAATCTATCTATAGAAGTTGGAGCCATACCGTGGTCTGAAACAATGATAACATTGGTTAAATGAGTTAGATTTCTTTCGTACAAACCTAGATAAAATGAGGCTATGAAGTCGTCAACATAAGACAACCCTTTTTCTAATTCTGGTCCAGTAATACCGTATTTGTGACCTAACGAGTCGATTGTAGGAACGTAACCTAGCAATAACTCTGGTCTTGATTCAATTGGTTCATCTAACCACTCTAACAAACGGTTAACTTTCTTGGTTAGCACTTCAGTTCCATTGAATTTATCGACATACATTGGGTTTAATCCATTACTGAGTTCAACCTCAGAGCCTGGCCACATATGGGTACCGCTTGATATTCCTTGTCTTGCAGCGGTACTCCAAATAGGTTCACCGCCCCACCATTTCTCATTCAGTGAATTTGAATCGTCGGTATTAACAAACCTTTCATCCAAGACAGGATCATAAAATTTATTTGAGACAATACCATGGTAAATTGGTTCCAAACCGGTGACCAAGGTATAGTGGTTAGCAAAAGTAACAGTTGGGTTTGTCGCCATCATATATGGAGCAGCATAGGCAGATCCAATTAGTAGATCATGCAAAAATGGAGTGAATTCTGAAGAAATGTAATGAGGGTGGAAACCATCTAATGAGATAACAATTGTAGTTGGATAGAAACTATGGGTACCATTTGAAATGATTGGTTTTTGAACTGCCAAAGCTTTATTGGAGTGTGATTTATCTTTTGATGCTTTATGCTTAGTGACAAAATACGATGAAGTAAATAAAAATGCTAAGAAGGTAAATACAAGAAGAATAAAATATATTTTCATTGCCTTTGCCTTTCTAGGTTTGAAACCAGCTCTTTCAACAAAGTCTCCATCTGCAGAATTTGATTTGTTGTTTCTATCAAAGAGTTCAATAGACTCAAGGTATTGGAAACCCTCAGCTTTCTTCTTGTTAAATATTGAATTGAAACTTGACTGAAGCTTCCTGAAAAAGTTAGTTTTAGAGGGATCTGTTGCATTTGTGTCTAGCAACTGAAAGTCGTCACTGGGATGGTCTTCGTCGTCTTGTATTGTAAAGTTATCCTCTCTTTCATCATCCAAATTGGTGACTGGGACATCAACAGCAAACATTCTTGCTCCTTCTGTCATGTTTGAATGATGATGCTATATATCTATATATATTTGTGATCCTTTGTTGAAATGAATTTTAAAGATAGGAAGGGTATTTCTAGTTGATGGGCTATATATGAGCAAATAAAATACAAGAAAGGCAGTAAGATCTGCTTTGTACAGCTTTGTATTGTCTAGTAACTTAAAATAACTTAGTTTTTTCTCAATACAAAAGAGAACATATCGGCATCGACGCAAACCCCGATGTCTGAGCAGAGATCCTTGTGCGTCGTTAATTCAGACACGTCCTTTCAGAGGAGACAAAGTTTCGAAAGTTGAAATATTGTGTGCATATACTATGGACTGGCATGGGTATGGATTGATTAATAACATTCTTTTGATTCGTAATGGAAAGCACCGTATATTCTTGATATCTCCAACATTCTCAGTATAACTAAAGACGTACATCACTTAAAATGTTATCAACAAGATCTTTGCTGAGAATAACTTCTGCTAGAAGGACCTCTTTTGCCTCCACCAGTCTAAGGCTAGTCAGAAACTATGCCAAAGAACCACCTCACGGCTCAGTCCAGCATTTCGATCCCCAGGCCCCTGCACCAGCAATGGAAACAAACAAAGCTACACAAACAAACCGTTTAGAGAAAACCATGAGTAAGTTCTGGGAAAAAGTTGATATTGTCGAAAATGAAACTGGTTATCATGTCCAATTGGACAACAAGACAATTAAAACTCCACTAGGCTTTGATTTGGTTGTTCCTAAAGAGAGAAAAACATTGGCATATTTGTTAAAACACGAATGGAAACATTTACCAGACTTGAAGATTAAACCATACCTAGTCCCGCTAACATCTGTCGTGTCTCGTTGTATTGACTTGACTAGAATTCAAGAGTTGAACGACCCAGAGTTAGCCGCTAAGGTTGGTGATTTAGAAGGTACTAAAACCATGTTGTTGAGATACTTGGATACCGACACATTACTTGTGTTTTCACCAAAGGAGGACTGTGATGGAAAGTTAAGAAAAGCACAGGAAGACATCTACAGACCGCTGATTGCATCAATGGAAGCCTTCTTTAATGAGTTCAACGAATCTGCTTCTGAAAAAGTTAATTTAACATATATGGATTCGGACCTTCATGGATTAGTTGGAAACATGCAACCTGCCCATACTAGAGCCGCTGCTTTGAATTGGATGAACACATTGGATGTTTGGTCGTTGGTTTGTTTAGAAAAGGCCACTTTGACAGCTAAATCTTTCTTATCTGGTGTTGCTATTTTAAGAATGAACGATTTGGAAGATGAATTCAATATGAGTTTGGATGATATTGCTAGAGCAGCCACTCTAGAAACTATTTATCAAACTGAAAGATGGGGTGAAGTTGAAGATACCCACGATGTTGATAAAGTCGACATTAGAAGAAATTTGGCAACTGCTTCATTAATCCCTTACAAGGCTTGAAAGGTGTTTTGTTTCTATGTTAGATATGTATATAGCTTTACGATAAATTCCAGTTACAATAAAAAGAGATTTTATAATTAAAAAAACGTAAATTAAGTTTTATAAATATATAAATAGGGGACATTAAAGAATGGATAAAAGGGGGAAGGGTGGTTAATTTAAGAGATCAACAACTTTGATAAAAATTTAGTCATGAGACTTTAATAGCCCAATTTACTCTACTTCAGCTGATCCCTGATGTGGTTAACGTTCGTTGTTGGTGAAGATAATGCTAATCTAGATGTTGGCTTTGAAGTGTGAATTGATAACTTGCTGTTAGATCTAACGGATTTTAATTCGACTGGTCTTGTTGGAAGGTATTCGTTCGAATGCATTGATGATAGCGAAGTGTTCATCGAAACAAAACTCAGAGCTGAATCTTGAGAAGATGAATTCGAAATCGGTCCGTTTTTCTTGAAACTTAGAATATTGTGCAATCTTTCCAACTTTTCGCAATCCGGGGAAGTCAACAGTAGAATAATTTGATTATTGTTGTGGTCAACAGAGGTAACATGTAAATTTAAAGAAGCTGATCTTCTAATAGTAGTTGAGGAGTTTAATTTGGCGATGAAGGATAAAGCGTTTGAAGTTGTGAAACCAACTAAGAAATTGTCTGATTCTGTTTTAATCAGCTTTAAATCAACATCGACAGGATCTGACCATTTGTTAGTGTTCAACCATCTTGAATTTCTCGTACGTTGGATGAATAGCTGTGTGTTGTGGGATAAGAGTGATTCCAATTCTGGAGTCATTCTAGTCACTGGTTGTTGTTTAGAAATCAATGGACCTTTTAGATCGGAGGTTGATAATTGAGGAGCACGAGCTAATGCAGTAGATAATTTATCAGTAATATCTTCTTTCCTCTTTCCCATTAATCCGGAAAACACGTTGAAAATCGACTGTCTTCTGGTTTTCTTTTTAGCGTGTGGATCGAGTGTAGATAAAGTGGATGAACTGCTGTTGCTATGTGAGAGTTGGAAACTTTTGGCAAGGATTTCAGGGTCAAAGTTTTCAGAGTCTGCTATTTTAGCTGGGGCTTCATCAATGCTTAATTGGCGTAGCTTCTCTTTGGCTAAATTGAACTCTCTTTCATTTTTGTTCAACTTTGATTCTGTGGAAGTGTTTGAGGCTTGGGCGATTCCAAGCCCACCGGAGAACTGCTTGGGTTGGACAGTTTTAGTAGGTGCTAATGTTCTATAAGTGAAGAGTTGTCTAGGTTCAGACAAATTAGGAACGGATTTAGCTCCAACTTCCTGTTGTTGATAAATATGACTTTTTGACCCCACCTTCTTCTTATTTGAAACACCTGATCTTAAAAATTCCATCGATTTCATTTTGGATAGTGGTTCGCTAGTAAACACGATATCTTCCATAGATTCAAGAGATGAATCTCTTTGTGGAACACTAATACCAAGGCCTAACGAACTAGATCTACTAAAACCAGTTAACTTGTTAGTTATTTGTGTTGTTTGTTTATTACTTTTGTTTTCGTTGTTACCAGGGAAGAAAGCCAGCAATTCGTCTCTAATATCATAGCTTTTTCTATCTATTTTCAGGTAGACGTTTGTATTTTCGTCATAAGCTGAACAAAACTGGAAAACAGTTGATTCAACTTGTTTAACAAACGTCAATTCGTTGGCTCTTAATGGTGGGAAGACCATTGATCTACCGTAATCTTCATTTGTCACTAATGCAATGGAATGTAAATCATTTGTCTCCATATTGCTCAAAAATAGAATCTCCATTTTATCAAAGTTCAATGTCACATCCAAGTCACTGTTGGTGTAATGCAGTTCTGAAGGATACGCTTTTATGATGGATCGCGGATCAAAAGAAGTTGAAACGAGTGACAATTCAGTCAGCGATTTAACGTTATTCAAATGGACTTGATCGTGGATTTTGGCTCTTTGTAATTCATCAACTTTTCTAGCTTCGTTCAGGTTTTGGGATAGTTTATAATGGGCGATCTCTAAGTTCGATAAAAGTTCACAAGTTTGCGGCTGTTCAACTTGATAGTTGATAAGTTCCTTCAAATTCAAAACAAACTTATTCAAATACCTGATTCTCACAAGTGGTCTTCTTCTTAGATGAATTTCAGTCTTTGATTGGTTTGTGTTCAACTTGTACATTTTGATGTAACTGGCATAAGTAGGTATGATGTTAATACACCATTCACTGAACTTGACAACGCTAACATCTGTATCATGATGGTTTAGAATAATTGCTAGTTTATCGTGTTCGGCGAGCAAAGTACTAACAATACTGACTAGTTTCTTTGTTTGTAGTCTCCTCACTTCGATCATGTCATCGGTAGCATCCCGAAGTGAGTCATCGTAGTAGTTATTGAACCTTAAATCAAAGTTGTTTAGTAATGAAGCCAGTGAGCTCAATTCACCAGCGTAGGTTTGTTCAGAAACGTCAAAATCAGAAATTAATTGTCTTATTTCCAATTGTGAACGATTATGGTTGTCTTCATAGATTGAGGATGATGGCTGTTGTTTCAGGTCAGCGGCAACATTTTGGATTGAAAATAGATGTGGTGTTGAAAAGGACATTGGAAAGATGTACTGATAATTACGATTGTTTCTCTCTTTTGATATTCAGTTGTTATTAGTTGTCAGTGTTGTATTTGTTAAAATGCTTTCCCTTTGTATGAGGAAGGTTGTCCCTTTAAGCTGAAAAGAAAGTATAGTGGAAGGAATTTGAATGTCTTTATATGTGATGGGATGAAACGTTCTTGGCCTGCCAAGAAAATGTAATATATGCTGTTACAGATTAGACACTTGTACTCAATAGTATAATAGTCCTTCTAATATTCTTCAATATATAGATATATATATTTATAGAAGATGAAAAGGGGTGTTACAAAAGAAGTTCTAGCAAGTGTGAAACAAAGGTGAAAAAAAAGAGAGATGGTTTCCCTCCTCGAGTTCTGTTTACCTTTGAGCCGCACTCCCGGACCGTGTCCACCGCGCTTTTCCTCCTTTTAATTTAATTACATTAACACTTCTTTTATTCAGTCAGTTCCATTTCAGCCGGAGAGTGCATCCTGTCAAACTCATAGATGTCATGTATACATATATATACAGCTATAACCAGCAGGAGTGTCCAATTTCTAATTTTAGACCTGCAATGGCAGTGTAATAGAATTATCGCCGAGACATCAAAACCCCCTTCCTTTCTACCTCACACATATATAAAGGTGACCACTGCTGCAAAGTATGAAACCCATAACTCCACCTCCTATCACTCCTATCACCGGTACCCCCTTCCCTTGAGTAACTAGTGCAACCAACAACCACACTCTTAAAATTTCTTGTAAAGGTTCAATGTTTCGCTTCCATTAGTTGTTAATTACTGCTACTGTGACAGTTCTCATCACGTAGCAATCAATTTTATAAACTTACTATACGTTTTGTTTTTTTTGTTCGTAAGCAAACACACTCCATTATTTAGAAAGGATGGAAGCCAAGAAAGAAGTAAAAGGATTATTATATTAAAAAAGTGGCTCATATAAAACTACAAAAAGTACAACAATTTACCAAGGTAAAAACAAGCATCATTCAACCACTCAATGCCAACAAGGCATCAACGCAAGCGCCGATACTTCTCTCAGCAGTGTCACCTTCACCTTCACTACTTTTCATAATAACAACATCGTTAATCAACTCTTTGTCTAAATTAGGGAACATTGTGATCAAAACTTCGAAATTTTCTTCTCTTTGCTTCTTGATTGCGAGTTCACGCTCATGTTCAGAAATTGATAGGTTTTTAATCTCTTCAATCGTGCTTGCCGTTGGTGACAGTTCTTTCTTGAATTTCTTAGCCGGAGTTGATGTTGGTGATGGGGAAGTTGGTTGAAAGAAATTCGTCAGTGAGTTCGATAGGGACTGTTTCACCAGCTCGGCGGATTTCGTTAAGACCTGTGATGGCGATTCGGTTGTCGACGATCCTATCAGATCGGTAATTTTCTTTGGAATAGGTGATAGTAATCTATCAGGTAACTCTTGCTGTTGTAGCTGTTGCTGTTGCAATTTTAATTGCTTTTTAGCCTCTTGTTCTTCCTGCAACTTCTTCTTTGCAGCAGTAATTTCTGATTCGTAAACTTCTTTTGAAATTGTTAATTTCTCTATACTAATCTCAATAATGAAATTACAGGCAATTTGTAACGTGCTAACATAATATGAAGTTTCACCAACTAGAAACTCTTCTGTTCTGAATCTCTCAATGTAGAGTAAATTTGAGTACAGATACTTTGGTTTAGCTTGCAATAGCACATAGATAAGCAATGGAACAAAAGAATCCGCATTTTCTTCAATCCTGTGCAATTTCTGTTGTTGTCTAATTAAACCAAAGATAATCTTACAACAATTTAATATACAAATGATTTTATCTCTTGGTGATTTATAATTGTTCATCTTGTTTAGCTCCGTCGATGCCAATTTAATGAAATTGGATTCAACATTTAAACTCATTGGAACGTCCAAATGCTTTAAAGTGACCCAATCGAATAACTTAACATTCGTATGGTATTTTTTATCATTGTCTATATCTTCTTTATGCTGCTCACTCAGTTTAGAACGTGGAGTGATCGCTGGTGTGAACACCTGGTTATAAATTCTAGTCATGATTAGTTTTTCCAAACCCTCTTTACAATTATCCAACTCCAATTCATCGGTTATGGTATTAAATGGTGGATACTGTAATAACTTATCATAGATGAAATTTTGGAAATCTTTCACTAACTTAACTTGTTCATCAACAGTCCAAGATTTCTGTCCAAATTGAACCAAGAATGACTTCAAATATTTATGAATCGGATCACATTGCTTATTTTTGAACAATTTGAGAAATTTTTGAAAATCAAAAACAACTTGCTTTTTATTCGATGTAGGTGGATTTAGGCATTCAATCTTCTTACTGGACGCCGTTGTTGCTATTGATTCATTGTCGTTTTTCTTAACGGAATCGTTTGGTTTGGCAGGTGTTGAATCAACAACAGATTGATCATATTCATCATCAGCTTGATCTTCTTTGTTTTGTTGTTCTTGTTGTGCTTCTTCTTCCATGGTTGTCTCATTCAAATCAAGCAAAGCGGTCACTTCTTTCTCTTTGGTAAGTTTAAGCGATGATGAAGACGGTATTGGAGTTTCAACTTCTTTCAAATCTGTTGATGGTGGTGGAATACTGGCCGCTTTCTCTTGTATCAGTCCTTGCGCAACTTCATCGTCCGAATCTGACGCATTAGAACCAGAATCGGAATCGGAACCTTCGTCTAATAACGTACCTTCGCCTTCATATGTCATAGCACTGATCAATTCTCTTGCATTATTGTTTTTCTTACCTGTATTTGAAGCCAAGTCGTCATTAATTAATGAATCTAAAGTTGGAAAATTATTACCCATATTCAGTTTTCTTTTCGAAGGAGAACTTGATGGAGAATCCAGTTGACTTAAATAATCAATTAGGTCGTTGCTATTACTGTTATGGTTTGTATTGTTGCTATTGTTGGAATTGCTTCTTCCGGATGATGCCGTTGTGCTGAGTGGTAGTATTGAATTTGATAAACTAACAACGGGTTGTGACGATTTCAATGAAGTTAGCATAAATCCTCCTCCACTGCTAGTTTTAGCAACGCTTGGTTTTTGTGTGGATGGTTCATAACTTGAACTTGGAGAAGGTGCAGAAAATTGATTGAAAGACATTGTTAACTAAAATTTAAAACTTTCACTTTCAAAAATCAAAATAAAAAAAAGTATAATAAAACAATGGGAATATTTCCAAAATTGTCGATAATACCAAAAATCTCGGTACTTATCTGTTTTAATTCCAACAGGTTAAAAATCAAAAAAAAATGGCGGAAAGGATCGGTGTATTGATCAACAAATTATACAACGAATTATGCCTGGAAGGTTGGTTTGTTTCTAATGGTAGCTAGGGTGAGAAAGCTAAGGGGTGAAAATATTGTGCACCAATTGAAATTCAGCAAAGTGTCAAGAAATTTTGTATCTGTTAAACAATGTTTACAAATGCAAATAAACTAGCCTGCTTTACAGGATAAATAGTGTGTGTTTGTTCGTTAAGAGGTGAGTGAGAATAGGTTCGTTCCGTTCCAACGGCTTAAATCTACAGAAAACGATAACTGCGCATATCGAGTGGCTGGTGTGTAGGTGTTGGTGTGGCAAGTTAGCGTAATGATAAAAGAGGGTGGCTGGGGGATAGTACCTGAACTTACCACAACAGATTGGCTGTCGTGAGGTTTTCTTTTGTTTAGAGATCTCAAGTTTTAACCTAAATTGATTAGCTGGGTATTCATTTACTTAAAGAAACCCTGATTTGTTCTTCCTAGCTTAGTGTTATGTTTTAAATCGGAACTTAATTGTTTCATAGATTCATAGATTCATAGATTCATAACTGGTTTCTCCTAAATATCAGGCTTAAAAAAACTACCAAGCATTTTATAACTGTTCCAAAATGCACAAACGTAAGATAAACATAAAAAGAATACCGAATCTACTTATCTCTCAAAGTCATATTCACACATCATACACATTTACGATACATTAAGTATACAGACACATACTTGATATTGAATTACAACTACTGTTTAACTAGCTTCAGGTTTATCAAGCTCAAGGACCTCAATAACAGAACTTCTTGGTAGGAGGAGGAGGAGGGGGGGGGACTAAATCGAAGGGAAATTCCCCCCTCCTTGCCGCCATCAGGCGCTTGATTTTACTAGAGAGTTTTTTTGTATTTCCACAACTATACGCCAAGAGACCCAAAGCACATATTTCAACCCTCTTATCTGTTAGTAAAATGGGCAAGCCTTTTTGTTGTTCTTTCTGTCTTTGTTGCATGCTTTTTTGGTGAAAATGTCTTGGTTTACATAGCATAAGCAGCCAAGAATTAAAACTCATCTTTGGATAATCAAACAAGAATGTCAGGGGAAATATAGAACAAAACTAAACAATTCATCGCATTGGAATAATAGTGCTAAGGCATATATACGGTTATTTAAAGTAGTTTCATTATCGATATGTTGTTTATTTGTCTGTATTTCTGGTTCAAAATTAAAGCTTGGAAATTTTGAATTTTTTGCAAGTATTTTGGTATTGATAGACAGATATATCCTGGATTAGAACCTTTTTTTGAAGGTGCATTGTCATGATCAGTAAATTTAGTAGCAATTGAATTTTACCACATGGGTCGTACGTATATACGTATAACTTAGCCAAATTATTGACAAAGTTACTGATATCGAAGTTGCAAAAATCTGAGGGGGGTACAAATGTTTTTGAGTATAATGGAGTTAATGTGCTTATTTATCTGTATGTCAGTATTAATCTTTCTTTAAGGCCGTATTTTGAAACAAATGAATGCCTTGGCTTTTCAAGAGACAAAGATTGTACTCTTTGGCCCTCAGGCAGTACAGAATTCTTAGGGAAGAGAATTTACGCCAATGCAGGTTATATTTATACATACTGGTCTTCAGATTTGGATGCCCAAGAAACCGGTTGCATTAAAGTCTGGCGATCCAAATATATGTATTTACATTGATTGAAATCAGATTCAAAGCTCTAACAACGATATACATTGCCTCACATAGGTGTGACTATTTCTGATTGAAGATCTTTTTAGACCCTCCTGATACTTGTTAATAATGATGTTGATACACAAGTCAATCATAGGGTGTGGGTTCCAGGGTTGGAATTTCCGATTGACTAAACGTTGCCACCCTTAAAAAAGATACAAACAGCAAGAAACTAAAAGATATAAAGCACTTTAAAGCACGTAATCTATACTGAGCCGCAGGGGGAGAGATAGCCGCCTGCAAGCATCATTTAAATTGCGACTCAAAAACGTGCTCCCTCTCTCCTTTAAGAAGAGTGTTTGACACAATTTGTAATCTAGGGTTTAATCAAATCAAGAAACTCCATTCGACTAAGGTCTCTCTCAATGAAATGATTCTTAACTATATCCATGGGAAATTAGAATGTCGACAATAGTAACAACCACAAATTAGACACGGCTAGAAGTATTCGGTATTTCATGAGTGCATTCTGGTAGGAAGTTTCAATATCTACTGATCACTGACTTTTATGCCTATCAGATACTAGATATGAACAAAATCAAGCACAAACTAATTTTTCAAGCTTTAGTAAATAGTACTGCTTACTCAAGAATAAAAATCAATTACTATTTATCATTGGTAGTAGAAATAAACGGAGTTGGATGATTGCCTGCAGTAAGAAGCAAATAAAAACAAGGGGGGGACTAAATGTTTTGTTTGACTGAGACGACAAAACAGCAGATTTTGCTAAATGCTACCTTCTCATTACCGGAAAACACCGTTTACACCGTACATATATACACTACGGAACAACACACTTTTGTAGGGTGTGAATAAGAAGAAACGTTTCGTAGAGGCTAAAAGCAGATTAAGCTTCGTCTGTGAGAAGCATGAAAAAGAGAAAAAAATAAATTATCCCCCCACCCCCCTTAATCAATTTAACAAAAGAAGTTACTTCTCTGTAAAATGTAAACACAAACGACAAGCATTTGTTTATGAAGAAACAGCAAATCCTATAAACAAGCAGATATCCAAGCCATACCCATAAAACCGTTGCAATACAAAAGATGCAAGAACAGCCAAGCCAAGAGGATTCTTAAAGGTCACAAGAGTCAAGAAAAAAAGTTGGATTTTGGCATTAACATACCAGCAGAGTGCCCAGACTTTCCAAGTAATGGTAAGAAAAAACAAACAGCAAAGCCTGTTTAAAAGTTAGTCCCCTCAGAATTATATATATATACAACCGTTTGATTTGACTAGGCATAAGGCAAAAAAAATATGTACATGCTGAAAATGATTTTGGTCTGCAGCAATTACACCCACGCCCACACTTAATTAAATAGGTTTTCTCTTGGGGTAAACTTGTACGAGGATGTAGTTCAAATCCAAGGTATATTGGAAAGCAGAGTGAGATGAGAGTAAAAGAAATAGTTGCTAAGCTAAGCCAGGGCCCACGTGGGGGAATGTCTAAGGACAGAGCAGACTTGTCTAGAGACAGAGCAAATTGTAATATTTACTCATTATATAATCAATTAT
>JAHDIT010000176.1:0-18799 GCA_019232045.1 Ogataea degrootiae
CATTTTACAAATTACATATTACATAATACATTTTACAATTAACATTATTAATAAGTACACTTTACATTTTAACAAAAGGTTTGTCAACCGACAAACCTTTACACCGAGAATCCAGACCAGCGTATTACATAATCATGCTTAATGGTAGTGTAGGTGAACTCTATTACAATCTTACCGATACAGATTCTCAACATATAATGGATGTTAACTTCGATATGTATTTAGTTTATCAATGAAAATAACAATATAACAGTCAAATTAAGATACAGTTCATAGCCAACTATTTGAAATGGATATAGTAAGGGGTATAAGAAATGCAAAGAGCCAGAGACAGGCAAAGCTGGTTGCTTTGGGGAAAAAGTTTGTACGACTATCAAAAACAAAAACATCGATCGACCTACCCACACTAAATGTTCTGCCATAACGTCTACCGTGCACGGAAGCTCTGAGTTCTCATTTTTTCGAGAGACTCAGGAATTGAGAGCTCCATGGGAAGGGCATGGCGACTGGATGGCCACCTGGTGATTTTAGAATCATGCAAATATGGGATCAAACATTGTTCTTGACAACACCAAATAACTCTTATTTTTGAAGATTGAAAACAAAATTACCAGCCAAGCAGTAACATCATCATGCCGTTATCCAACCAAGATATCTCGGCCTCTATTATAGGCTTCCTCAAGAACTCCTTAGACAAGGAGGAAGTACCAGAAGACAACCGTGAGTCTATTGAGTTTGCTGTTGAAAGCATCTGCGATGCTTTCAATGTTGATATCGATTCGATAGCTGCGACCATCAAAATTAAATTTGACAACAGACAGTTACCTGAACTACTTAATGCTTTTTTAGCCTCCGCAAAACTGACAGAACCTGATTCAAAACCAAAACAATCTCAAGAAACCGTCCCTATCCACATTGACCAAGAAGATGCGGAAAAGAAAGAACAAGCTGATTCTTTGAAGTTAGAAGGTAACAGAGCTATGACTAGAAAGGATTTTGAAGAAGCCATTCAAAAATACACCGAAGCAATTGATTTAATCCCAAATGCGGTTTATTATTCCAATAGGGCTGCTGCCCATTCCTCAGTTAGAAAACACGAACTGGCTTTAAGAGATGCTGAAAAAGCAATTGAAGTTGAACCAACATATGCCAAGGCTTGGTCAAGATTAGGTCTTGCAAAGTATGCTTTAGGTGACGCTGAGGGTGCAATGGAAGCTTATGAACAAGGCCTGAAGGTGGAAGCTGATAAACCTTCGGAAGCGATGAAGAAGGGTTACGAGACCGCTAAAAAGAGAGTGGCTGAAAAGATTTCGGATTCCTTGAGAACCTCAGCTGAATCTGAAGCACCATCAACAGCTGGTATCGCAGGTGCTGGTGATGCTGGTGGTTTAGGCGGTTTAGGCGGTTTAGCTGGTTTGATGAATAACCCTCAAGTTATGCAAGCTGCCCAACAAATGATGCAAAATCCGGATGCTTTAAGTGGCCTGTTGAATAACCCTCAACTCAAAGATATGGTACAAAACCTAGGATTAGGCGGAGAAGGTGCTAACAGTCTAGATGAGTTAATGAGCAACCCTATGCTGCAAAATCTTGCAAAATCATTCATCGGTGGCAATAACGGGGGCAGTTCATAAGTTTTACTCTTTTTCTATTACTATTTTTGTTTCTAAATTACTGGGCTTTACTTTTAATCCTATATCTAGTTATTTTAGACAAAACTTTACTTAAATCATAATTTCTGCTAGTGATATTTATTTTGATGAGCTAATGCATCTTAACCCTTTATCCAACATGATTTTTTCCAAGTGGAGGTCCTGCAATTTGTCCTTTACGAATTGTTTCATTGCTTTCAGCAAAAAATCTTTTTTGAAAGAGTAGAACCGGCTTACTTCAAGGCACAACCCCTCATATTGTATACTAATTTCAGTATTCAGACTCGTGACTTCCGTCTTGAGACCATCGAAGGTATGGATTAGTTTGTCTGTATAGACATGTCTTCTTGCTTCAATAATCCCAATGAAATATGACGACGAAACAGCACTTTCGATGCCGTTTATGAAGTCAGTAGCACTAATTTGTGAGATGGTGTTGTTTGTGTTCAATTCATTGATAACAGTTTGATCTATAGAACCAAACAATTGGCCAATTTCCAGTAAAGTTGTATTTATTCTTTTTATTGGTTCTTGATTTCCCATTTTTTTGCCACTTGAAACTTGCATTTCGATCTTCATAATTTTCACAAGTTCATCTTTGATAGATTTGATTTTCCCATAAAGACCCCACCATTTGACAATTTTACTAACTAGAAATCTCTCAATCGACAAAATCAGCTCCTGCATAGTGTTTCTCAAATATTTTACCGATTCCACAAGTCTTTCAGTAGTTGACTCTCTACCAGCGCTAGCGAAAACATTACTTGTATATTCCAATTGATTTAAAAAACTTATTGGTAAAAGGTTCAGATTATAAAATTTTGATTCATCAGCAGTGGATCCAGAAGCAAATGTCAAAATATTACTGAGAGAATAACATAAATCATCATTTTTGTTATCACAAAAAATAAGGATTTTATAAAATCGTTCTAATGCAAATTTGAACTCAACTAACTCATTGCTAGAATATTTGAGGAATGTTTTGTAGTTACCTATCCGTTCCGGTTTTAGAATAATATTAGTCAAGGATAATCCTAGCGTTTCATGATGAGAGTTGATATCTTGTAAGTATCCAATTTCATTTAAAGGTTTTTGAACTGTGACAAATTCCCATAACACAGGATTTTCAGAAAAAGTTTTATTATATAGAAGACATGTGATAAGCAAATTGAAGTTAAGTAGCTGCTTGTTTATTTTCAATTTATTGGAATAGTCAATATTCGCTTTATCACCAAACTCTAAGTATTTAGGAATCCAGAAATCGCTATAGTTGATAAAAGAGTTGGAGTTCTCAATTTTCAATAACTTGATTACTTTAACAAAGAATGATACTGAATGAGTAACGGTATACCATTTGACAACTCCATTTTCATTTGGCTTTTCATATGACTTGAAATACAAACATAATTCATGGCCCATATCAAATTTAGCTCGAACAATGCCACAACTCCTGCCATCAACAATTGGCATATACTTTTCGACAAACGAACTATCTACTAAATCCATGATCTCCTTATTTAGATCATGACTATCAATAGAACCATCTGATAATAGTGGGCATTCTGTAGAGTGTTCAACGGTATTATCGAAGCTAAACCTATCCACCTTGACATAGTCCATTGCATTCATATAATATCTATCATCATTTTTTAGTAAATCTAACCTCTTATCAGCTAGAATTGCTTTAATATTTGAAAGTTTATTATATCTAATAAATTGCATCAATGGAGAAAGGCTGTTATAATTCAATTCATTTGGGTTCAAATTTTCAAATTCAGATAGAAATAGCTTCAAACTCTCACCATCTCTAATGGAATGCATCAACGTGTTACCTTTTCCGTCTAAGTGGTCTCTATAATCAAATGGCCTAGACTTTGATTCATACCATTCTGCAACTGTCTTCAAAGTAGTTTGAATTAGATCTTGGTAATTAGGATGATCATAACATCTAATGATTGAAAATAAGGGCGTTTGATGATTATTATCAACTGCAACCCAGTTGACATAAGGTCCAAACCTTGGAATTAATTCATAGCGATGAAATAAAAAATGGCCCAAGTTCCTGTTACGAATATCCTCGCTGTAGCAATACTCTCTTATTTCTTCTGGATCTGCTTGAAGAACTATATCAGCTAGTTCGTCTATGATAGGTACATTCTTTAGCTGTAAAGCTGCACTCAATAGATTGGTTCCATCTATGTTTCTATCCTCTAGAATATCATCCAATGTGAATATAAGGTCGAAATCAACGATTGATTTGAATACTTTACTGTTACTCTGCAACACCGCTAACATTAGACACGATTCCCCATTAGATGTTCTACCTCTCACAAATGAATCACATTCTATTCCAAAACCACTTGCGAAAGGTGTTAGTGATTCCTCTATTTCTTTTATAAGGCCATCATCACCGCTCGAGTCATTATCCACATTGTTCGTATTATAGTCTGAAGAGGCAGATTCGATTAGATTCCAGAATTTTCCATTTGCCGAAGAATATTTTATTAACTCATATAAGTTTTTTTCATTGTTGAGATAGTTCAATGTTGCTTCAAAAGTAGAAACGATATATCCTTGATAACCAGTTTCAACTGATTTTAGAGAAAATGAATAGTTCTTGATATAGTTTAAATGGCTATTGAGATTTTGTACCCCAGATAAAGTTATCACTCTGACAAAAAGTGAAATCAATGTATCTGCTCCAACATTGGCACTCTTCTCTGACCCTCCAGAAGACGACAAAATTCTGAAAGTGTTTTTTAATATATCACATTTGTTTACACTTGAATTAGAAAATTCTAACAACTTGAATGTTTCCACTGCCAATTGGATTCTTTTCTCATAAATAAGTGATTTCTGAGATTCTAGATCACCAGGAAGTCCAATTTGTGTTATACTCAATGATTTTAAAGTATCGTAGGAGGTATTTATCCTTTTGTCATTTATATTTTCGTTAATACTAGTGAATCTTGCCCAGAACTTATCATAAATGTTTGTTTCAATATATGTATATATCGTTTGCCGCAGATCAACCATTGAAGACTGTTTAACAGAGTTACAATGTAGTTCATCTGAAAGAGAGTTAAATATTTGACTGCCTTGTGCCATGGCATTCACGAAAGCTTCATTCAAATCGGTTCCATTTTCAATCTTTTTCACCGTGAAAGATTGAAAAAGGTTTTTAAATTTTGATCCAAGAGCCAAGGACAGCATGGGAAATTTAAAAGCTAGATCATCGTATGATTTAGTTTCCAGCATGGTAATTTTGGCCTCAGCAATATTGTTATCTCCAGTCGAGTTTAATGCGACTATGCTGGGATCTTCAGCCATTGTGGGTTCATATTTTCTAATGCCATGGTCTTGAGGCAATCCAATTAAAGACTCTTCAATATAAAATATTTGAAAGTTGGTTCCAAATGGAATATATGGTACAAAAGTCTTGAAAAACTCTTTTCTTAGTATCTTGACTCTGAAGTCATGCTTGAACCCCTTTGCCGAAATTATCATATCATTCCTAACGACCAGTTCTTTTCCATTGAGGGTAACAAATGTTTTAGATCTTTTGAATTCTGGATTTGGTTTTAAACAAATATTGATTATGTGGGATTGTATAAAATCAAGATTATGACAAAGTTCTTTGTAAGGTGTATTTGAATCGTGGTCTGAATGTAAAAGAAGAAACCTGGTATCGGGGACTAACAACACATAATCATCAGGACTTGATGCTAGCTTTTTGACAATTGATTTATAATTCGAAGAATCACTGACGGCTGAGTTATTAAACAAGAAATCTAGAAGTGGGTTCATAAGCAGTGGCCGATGTTGGTTACAGGTTTGTTGGTTTGACATAATTTGATTGTCTATTGAGCGATATAGCTATTGCTTGAAACAGTACCTGGACTGTGCTAGATAGTGAAAGCTTCAGGCCGATTCCTGTTTCAATGCCTGTCAAAGCGCAAGCGTATTCTAAATTAAACAGATTAACTACTGAGTCGTCTCACTCGTGTAGCGCCCGTTCATAAACACAGTGGTTGAGAACAGGATAAATCTAACCATAGTTCTCTTTCTATTGTCAGTTCCTAGGAACTGAGCTTCAAGTCTTGAGGCTGAGGCACGAAAACCATAACTTTTCACCAGTGGCGCAGTACCGCCGAAACCTCGCATCAGGGCCAGACAAGTCAACAAACACCCTGAAAAGTTTTCTGAGTATATTCTCAAATTCGTATCAAATTAAATTTTATATTTCAGCTATTTCTAGGGAGCTTTATTTTCTCTAACCGGCAACTTTGAGGGACAAAGGACCACCGGGACAGCTCTCAAAGTTGAAAATATCTAAACAAAGAATATTAAAAGAATAACTGACTTAAAATGGGGAAAGGTAAGAACAAAGAAAGAGACCAGAAACCTCGCAAGTCTAGCAAGGGTTCTAGCACCCATTCATCCAAGGCTTTCCATAATAAAGGACATCAAGAGGTTAAATATTCGTCTATTACTAAATTCAACTTTCCAACAAAGCTAGTGATGTGGGATTTTGATCACTGTGATCCTAAACGCTGTAGTGGTAAAAAATTAGAAAGATTAGGATTGATCAAGAACTTAAGAATTGGCCAGAAGTTTCATGGTATTGTGGTGTCTCCTAATGGGAAAGGCGTTGTTTGCCCCGATGACAAAGAAGTTGTAGAGACTTTAGGTGCTGCAGTGGTGGAGTGCTCCTGGGCTAGATTAGACGAAATTCCTTTCAATAAAATTGGCGGTAGAAACGAAAGATTGTTGCCCTATCTTGTTGCTGCTAATCCTGTTAACTATGGTAGACCGATGAGATTGAACTGTGCCGAAGCACTAGCTGCTTGTTTTTCAATTGTTGGCCACGATGATTGGGCAATGGAACTATTACTACGTTTCTCGTGGGGTCCAACTTTCTTGTCAATTAACAGAGAGATATTAGACCTGTACCAACAGTGTACCGACGCTGACTCCGTTTTAAGAGCTGAACAAAATTACTTTGATACGATGGATAAAGAGAAGAAAGAAAGAAGGGAAAAGAACATTAGTGCTGACATATGGAATATGGGTAACCCAAATAGAAGTTATGAAGATGACTGCGACAACGAGAAAGACGAAGAAGAGGAAGAGGAAGAGGAAGAGGAAGAAGCAGCAGAAGAAGAAGAATAAGCAGAAGAAAAGGAGGAAATAAGCAATGCTGAGACACCGGATATGAGCAATTGCAAATCCCAAACATCGACCAACTTGCAATCGCTAGCGTTCAAATTGACTGCTCCAAGTTTTCAATAAATCTGTATAGGTTGAATGCCCTCAACGAGCCTTTCTGCGCAACAAAAATCGATTCAGTTACTACATGATATTGTGCTAAGCCGATTCTTGGAGAACACTGGATCTAAACAGATTCTATACCAGACCTTGATTACAGATGTCCATTCATGAGAATCACAAAGAGTGCCCGTTTCTGCATCATACATATGTCTACCTCAATAGGTCAATACAATTTGGCATCGCCATTATACTAACATAAAATGGAAATAAATAGGAATTAAAGATTCAAAGTAATGTTTCATAGCGATCTCTATATGATTAACGCCATGGATCTAGAAATTGTATGTAAAAACACATACACAAATTACCATGTAAAAAACATTTCAGAAGAGCATCACCAAGTTTCCTGTAAATACTTGTTCTTGCTTTCCAATTCAAGTAAGAATCTCTTTGCTTCTTCTTCACTCCACCCATCATTACATTCACGTAAAAGTAGCTCTAAAGTAACTCTCATTTGTATAGGCATCTTTCCAGAGGAACCACAGAGATAGAAAATGGCCTTTCTATTGACAATTAGGTCATTTACCAAATGCTTGTTGACATATAATTTATCTTGGACATACCCCCCTTTTTCACGGGAAAATGATGTGAATAACTTGAGTTTGCCAGAGTTTTGTAGCTTCGTGAAGTAAGATCCATATAAGAAATCACTGTTGCGGAACCTGTTACCAACAAACAAGTACATTTCTCTACCAATATCTTTATAAATATTATCCTCGATGAGAGACTTAATAGGAGCAATACCAGTCCCCGGACCAACCATAATTAACGGTTCCCTTATATCGCTACCAAATGGTGCATGGCCTTTATTAATTGAAATGACCACTTTATCACCACCATTCAAAGTTTTAATCCATCTCGTACAAACACCTTTTCTAATCCTTCTAATAATAGTTTTATATTCAACAATTGCAACTGTCAGTTCAACATTTTGTGGATCAGGCTTAGATGATATTGAAAACAGCCGTGGTTTTAAAACAGGGAATGTTTCTAAAATGTATTCAATTGGAATCTTCAAGGAAAAGAATTCTAGAATTACTTCAAGAATGGACCTTCTTGGCCGATTGACATAATCATAAAGTTGTTCGGTTTCTTCGACTGTGCTCAACTCTTTCAACTTTTCACGTTCAAACTCGTCATTTGAGAAGTGCCATGCCAATAAGAAGAATGATCTTCGGGGGATAGACATGATATCCAAATGATGTGTAAATAATGACCGCAATGTGAGAACTGAGACCAAACCTCCGTCAACAAAAGGTAAGCTACCTTCAAGTTTCAGGGGATAATCTGCAATATCTTCCCATCCTTGAACTCTAATCAAGGCTTCAACATCTTTAGGGTCATTTGTAGGGTATAAAGAAACGTTGTCACCAGGTTGGAAATCAAGCGAATTATCATTATCCTTTAAAACGAGATTCCTAACATCTTGGAAATGATCGTTGGCGGTGATTCTTTCATTTGCTTTTACCTCAACCGTGATCAACTTTGTACGAGAATTTTCTAATTTTCTACTTATGGCAATTTCTTTAATTTGATTTTCAGTCAACTTTTTAGACTTGCTGATTTCCACAACTACTCTGTTGGCCGGGGGTAACAAATTATTGGAATCAATTGGAAATACACCAACAGGCAATGGATATAATGTATTTAGCCTTCGTAATAAATTGGTTTCCCAGGCCGAAAAGAACGCTTCAGCGCCTTCAGAGAATTGTTCGTCACTTTCAGCTCTGGCACTAAGTTCACTAGCTCCAAGTTGTAACAATCTAGCATGCATTTTCTTGATTGCATGGTTGTATTTAGGGTAACTAGAATCACCCAAACCAAATGAACTAAATCTAATATGACTTAACAAGTCGCCCGGTAATTTCTTCTTTAACATAAACTTCCAGAACTTTTGTCCGTTTCTAGGCACTTCACCCTGCCCGGTTGTAGAACAGATAACAACAAATAACCTTATATCCAACAGCTTCTTTAAATCAAAATCATCTAGAGAAGAGACCGTTGTGTTGAACCTAAGGTACTTGCATTTTCGTGATAGAATGTAAGCAAAATCTTGAGCGTTACCTGTTTCAGATCCGTATAGGATGACTATGTTTCTTTTGGAACTCATTGAGTTGTATGGCTTAACGTTAGCTTCAAAATATGGATGGCAAAAATGTCAAAACTGAAACTGATCGACCAATATACACGTAGCTTGAACGAGAGTGGATTTTGACTATACGTAATATCAGTCGGCCAGAATATATTGATTTTTGTAATCTACTATATATATAGCCTGTGTATGATGGAACGGAGTACACAATCGATAGCTAAAGGTGTATATATAATATACAGAATTGAGAATGATCCAGATGTGAGTTGTCGTGTTTTCGATACCACTAAAAAATAAAAATCACCTCCTGTATAGGTAGGTTGAATACACTGAATCTCACAAATTTGAAACAATTCTTTCTTTACATGGCTGAAATTATTATCAGGCTCATGATACAGACATATAAGTTTCAGTCATAATAAAATACATAATTAAATAAAGCAAGATAAACTGAAGAGGTTTATCAATCGAATTCTAAACCAATTGAGTAACAACAGAAGATGCCCTTTTTTCAAACATTGCAAGCAATATCGAAGTGAAATCTACATCCTATTGTGATTGAAAGTATGATCAACCTTAAAATTTGTTATTATCTTCAAGTATGTGATATTCATTATTTTTCAAAGACACATTTTTTTTATTTGAGCGATAACAATTAACCTTATACAGCTTGTTATCTGGGTGACTCTATAGTAGAATCTGGTGGACGCTTTTTTTTATAATTGGAATTGTAGCATGAGGTTCTTGTTGTATTTATTATTCACGATTTTTTTAATTTCAGTTCTACAAGTTCAAATACGACCTTTCTGCTTATTGAATGTGCAATTTTATAGTGTGGGGTTACGAAAAGTGGAGCGGAAAAGAGGATTCACTCATGGGACTTGGAATTCCTCTCAAACAATGATTGATGTTTCGTGATCAAAGGAGATTTGAAAACTTTGAAGTTGGTAACTGTGAAGCAAATGCTGAAACTAAGAATTTGAAAAAAGCTTGAATCAGAAGAAGAAGAAGTAAAGCAAGTCCAAGATGAATCTAACCATATAGAGCAAGTTTCAAATATTGAGCTCAAAATCAAATAGCAACCAGAAAAGTATCTAGATGAAACCAAACAATTCGTCGTTGAAATTGAATATGCCTTAAAGATTGTGTCACCTTATTGGACAGAATTAGTGGTTAAGAACAATAATGATTGCGATTCAACTATTGAGAGATGTAAAAAACCCAAAAAAGAATCTGTCAAAAAGCTAAATCAAGTCAAAACTGGTACTACAGTTTCGAACCAGTTCAAATTTTCAATATTGATTGAAAGTTAACAAGTTGTCGAAACTACTCTCAATGATGATATCTTAAACTGAAACAACAGGGTGGATTCTTTAAGGCTCATTCCGTGGCAAACATCACCAAAGTTTAAGTTAAAAGAAAGCCAGAATATGATGTTTGTACTCCAGATTTATAGTCTCCTTCCCCGAGTTCCAAAGAAGAAAAAGCAAGAAGTATTTTTCGTCAAGCTCCCCAAATTAAAATGAATCGTCTTCTTAAACAAGCGAACAAATAAGCTTCAACAACTCGCTAGGTCCTACTGCTTCATCTGTCACCAAAACGATCCTTCGTCAAAAATGATTCCAAGTCCTGTGAATCAGTCTTCACCATCAGCTGCACATTCTTTACCATTTTGACTATAAAGTTATAAGGTTATTATACCAGAAGGTCGTTGGTAGAATCATCGAAATCTACTTAGAAGATGGACCGATAAGATAAAATTTATCTAAGAGCTCCCAAGTTCCATGCTTTCTACGTCAAGCCTGATAACAGCATCTTCAACCTAGTCTATGTGATATTTTCAGATTCTTTTATGTGTTATTTTCAGATTCTAAGGCGATTATTATCTCATGCATCAAAAGAAAATTTCTACCCTTCTCTTTGGGATATATATACCTTCGCATTATCACCCCAACGTATTTACAAAGCCTAATGATCAAAACAATCTAACCTATAAAAGATTTATTGCATTTGAATCTTGGAATTAGGATCATTGTTATCAGTGCCGATAAATAGAATAAGAAACCCATACAGTACTTATTTAAAAAAAAAGAAAACAGACAACATACAAGCATATATACTTGGCCTCTAAGTTTGTTCTTGATTCTAACGATTGCAATCTGATCCTTTCCTCTTTTTACTCACCCACAATATCTGCCGCCAGACACATAACTCTTTCACCATTCAACACTGTGGATTATCTGTACTGTAATAGAGATCACTATATTACTCTGATTACTAAGCCGCTTTCCCTTTAGTAATTTACCCTGCCTCATATTCATTGTCGAGAAAACTCTTCTCGACATCTTTGTCGGATCTAATATATTTCAGATAATTAGATTATATTTACACGACCATCTAAGTGTCTTACATAAGCTATTCGATTATCCTGGGAGACCCTACAGACACCATAGATTTCCCTACAGGCACCATAAATCGCGTAATATATTATGTAATAACATTGTGACATAATCAATCATACAATATCATGACATAATCAATCATACAATATCATGACATAATCAACTTTGCCCACCCCTTTCACCACAAATTAGCGCTAATGGTTACCAAGAAGAAAGCACCACCAAAGTGCTCAAAATGAGGAGAAATTGGCCATACAATTCGCTCTTGTAGAGTATAAATAGGATATATAAATAAATATGAAATGAAGCAAGCTAGAGAATCAGGTAAAGAACTAAATTACAAGAAGAAAGAGATACTCTTATAGTAGTGGAGGATGAAATGTAGTTGTAGTAGAAAGTGACGTGTCTCTTGTGGTGAGAGGGGTGGACAAAGTTGATTATGTCATGATATTGTATGATTGATTATGTCACAATGTTATTACATAATATATTACGCGATTTATGGTGCCTGTAGGGAAATCTATGGTGTCTGTAGGGTCTCCCGATTATCCTACTTTCATTATATTATGAAACACTATGATCAACCAATGCGAGTTTTGTTGAGTAATTACAATTACTATGGTATAATGTGAGTAATGATTGTTCTGTCCAATCGGATTTATTAATTAAGTACTTTCCGTGATTAAAAGACATGTGAAAATTGTTTACAATTTGCCCAACATATTACGATAAACAGGTGTATAAATAGTGGACTAATTCTATAGTTATTTGTTTTATCTTATCTTATATACTTACTCTGTTCTAGAGAAAGCAGTAGATTATATATCTATCTCACACAAAACCACAATTTAAGTACTTCTTATAAAAGATTGATTAGGTAATGAACGATTATGTCATCATTGTCACAAGAATCTGAAGACGTAACAAACACCAAATTTAATCCGTTAATCTTTCCCAATAACCGGAAGGGTTTTTGGTCTATATTAATTATGCATATCTTATGTTTACTTATGATAGTTAGAACCCTTTTTACCTTCTAGAAGAATCAGTCTTCTGTGAAGTTATACTCTCGCTTAAAGATACACATTTAGGCCGTATAATGGAATTAAGACTCGCCACTACTCACTATACAACCAAAGTAGTGTAACTAACTTTTACATGTACAATGATATATGATATATACATTAACTCTATTTACAAATTATTTACATACGCACATGTCAACGTAATTTTACACCAAACGTGTTCTTTAACAAGTTTCTTGAGCTGTTATGAAGTATGTTGATCTCCTCATTAGTCAACGACCTATCCATACTTTGATAGTTAACTCTGTAACATTGACTCTTCTCACCTGTCTTTGGATGAACAAATTCATCGATCAGTTTCACACTTTCAACTAAATCACCGGCAGTTTCTCTAACGATTTCCATCAAATCGTTTTCGTGTAGTTCAACGGTATTTTCGTTTTTTTCTGGTAGCCAGAATGAAATATCTCTAACAGTACCAGGGTATTTACTATAAGGCTTAAATAAACTGATTTCACCTTCTTTGAATTGGCTAGTAAATCTTTCATCCATAGACCAAAACAATCTAATATCTGGAACACCAAATAATAACATCGCAATACGATCTAAACCAATACCAAAGGCCCACCCAACAGTTTCCTTAACACCAGAATTGGTCAACACTTGTTCACGAACAACACCACAGCCGCAACATTCTAGCCACTCACCTTTCCATAAAACCTCGATTTCCCAAGAAGGAGCTGTCCAAGGGAAAAATGCTTCAACCCATCTAACTTTCAATGGACTGTTCAAATATTCTTCTTCAGAGCCGGCCAACTTCGCAGCTTTTTTAGCTTCATTGAACACTTCATTAACTAATACCTCCAAAGTTCTCTTTAAATGTTGACCAACAAGTTCAGTTTCAGCATCGGTCATGAAATCTTGTTTTGGGTTTTCAATTGGGTCATACGATGGATAAGTGTCTTCAACCATAATGTCAACTCTAGGAATTGCATTTATATCTGTTTGAATCTTGTCTAGTAATCTATCGCCATATTCTTCCCTCGACCAAGTTCTAGCACCTTCTAATTGGTGAAAGGCTGGATAATGAGTCCTATCAATTTCATCTCTTCTATAAACATCACCAGCAATAAAATAACCTGGGGTGGGACATCTTCTGAAACATTCATGTTCATGAGCAGAGGTATGTGTTCTCAATAATGATCTTTTATTCAAATAATATGTATCAGACTTGGATCTACCTGGATGATCTTCAGGGAAACCTAAAACATCAAAATTTTCAAAAACAGAAACAATAGGTTTGAAATCATTGTAATAAGTGTAACCCAGTCCTTGGAATTTTCT
Organism: Ogataea degrootiae; assembly: GCA_019232045.1. Lineage (NCBI taxonomy): Eukaryota > Fungi > Ascomycota > Pichiomycetes > Pichiales > Pichiaceae > Ogataea > Ogataea degrootiae. Next base: position 13,847 of record JAHDIT010000176.1, read on the forward strand.
TTCAATCATATTTCTAAGAATTCCGATTGGATGGCTTGGATCTTTATGTAGGTTGCGTCCCACCAGTTCCAGGATTACGGGGGTGGCATTGGTCCATTCGTCAGTGGTATATTTTTCATCTTGAACAATTATATGAGAAGGTCTAGCTGTAATAATGATGGGAAAGAGCTACGTTAGTAAAGTATATTAAGAAAACGGAGTAAATGAATAGCTGTTGAACAGGTACTTACTGGTTGTCGACAGTGTTCTGAAGGTGCTTCTAGCAATACTTCTTCCACAAAGTGGAGTAATATGTAGTTTACCAAGCATAATGTAATTTACCCAGGTATAGCTTGCCTGCAGATTTGACAATCAAAAGACCAGGTGTAACTAAGTCCATGTCCATAGTCACTACTTGTAAGATTCTGGTTAAAATGCCTTGATTTCTCGAGACTTCTCAGTTTCCGGATTAGATAATGGAGATATTTAGTGTGGGAAAAGACCCGTTTAAACAGAGGACAGACCGTAAATCTAGCGACGTATTGATAGTCGCAAAATTGCCCCTGCCATTTGCAACTACGTGTCCGAATGGCTCATCGAAAGTTTTTTTCAGTTCTGATTGTTGAGGAAAGCTGTTGTTGGTGGACTGGACATAATGGATACCTGCAAATCCTGTTGCAAGAGACACTTAGGTGCTCATTAAATAATTAGTTATATATAGTTCTTCTTGAGTTAACCAAAATAACTGTTTTTTATCGCAACTATCCGTATTAACAACAATCAAGCTTAAATTATGTCTGCGGAAGAAACCCAATCTTTTTCCTTCCCGAAGGAAGAAGAGAAAGTTCTGAACTTTTGGAACGAAATTGACGCTTTCCAAACTTCTTTGAAGCTAACTGAAGGCAAGCCCCAATTTGCCTTCTACGATGGTCCTCCATTTGCCACCGGTACTCCTCATTATGGACATATTTTAGCTTCCACTATTAAGGATATCGTCCCAAGGTATGCCACAATGAATGGTCACTACGTTGAGAGAAGATTCGGTTGGGATACTCATGGTTTACCAATTGAACATGAAATTGATAAGAAATTAGGTATTACTGGTAAGCAAGATGTTTTAGATATGGGCATTGACAAATACAACGAAGAGTGTAGAGCTATTGTTATGACCTATGCTGACGAATGGAGAAAAACAATTGGTAGATTAGGTAGATGGATTGATTTCGACAAAGATTACAAGACTTTGTACCCTGAATTTATGGAATCTGTTTGGTGGGCCTTCAAGCAATTATTTGAGAAGGATGCTGTTTACAGAGGTCTTCGAGTCATGCCTTACTCTACTGGGGTTACTACCGCTCTATCCAACTTTGAAGCTCAATTGAATTATAAGGATGTTAATGATCCTGCAGTTACCATTGGTTTCCCATTAGTTGATGATCCAAAAACCGTTTTAGTTGCTTGGACCACTACCCCATGGACTCTGCCTTCCAACATTGCATTATGCGTCCACCCTGATTTCGAATATGCTAAAATATACGACGAAGAAAGAGACGTTACTTACATCATGCTAGAATCGTTAATCAAAGCCTTATACGAGAAACCAAAGGATGCCAAGTATAAGATTGTAGGTAAGGTCTTAGGTAAACAATTAGATGGCTTAAAGTATGTCCCAGCTTTCCAATATTTCTATGATAAATTCAAAGAATCTGGTTTTAGAGTTTACTGCGACACGTACGTTAGCAGTGATTCTGGTACTGGTATTGTCCACCAAGCCCCAGCTTTTGGGGAACAGGATTTTGACGCAGCTACCAATGCAGGTGTCATTAGTCCAAAGTTAACCCCACCATCCCCTGTTGATGATGATGGCAAGTTCACTGAAGAAGTTAGTGACTGGGCCGGTGTTTACGTTAAGGATGCTGATAAAGATATCATCAAATACTTAGCCGCAAACGGTAGATTATTACAACTTGCTCAAGTTAGACATAGTTATCCATTCTGTTGGAGATCGGATACTCCATTGTTATACAGAACTGTCCCTTCTTGGTTCGTTAAGGTTAAGGATATCGTCCCACGAATGTTAGAGAACGTTGAAAAAACCAACTGGGTCCCTAATACTATCAAGGAAAAGAGATTTTCCAACTGGATTGCCAATGCTAGAGATTGGAACGTTTCAAGAAACAGATACTGGGGTACTCCAATTCCATTATGGGTTTCCGAAGATTTTGAAGAAGTTGTTTGTATTGGCTCCATCCAAGAATTGAGAGATTTGACCGACGACCAAACGATCACTGATATTCACAGACACAAAATTGACCATTTAACCATCCCATCAAAGCAAGGTAAGGGTAAATTAAAGAGAATTGATGAGGTTTTCGATTGTTGGTTTGAATCTGGTTCTATGCCTTATGCTTCAAAGCACTATCCTTTTGAAGAAGACAAAGAAAGGTTCTCTGATGCTTTCCCAGCTAACTTTATCTCTGAAGGTTTAGATCAAACCAGAGGTTGGTTCTATACTTTAACCGTTTTAGGTACGCACTTATTCAACACCGCTCCTTACAGGAATGTTATTGTTTCTGGTATTGTTTTAGCTGCTGATGGAAAAAAGATGTCCAAGAGGTTGAAGAACTATCCAGATCCCAGCATTGTTTTAAACAGATATGGTGCTGATGCTTTAAGATTATATTTGATCAACTCTCCTGTTTTAAGAGCTGAAACTTTGAAATTCAAGGAAGAAGGCGTTAGGGAAGTTGTTTCCAAAGTTTTGTTACCCTGGTGGAACTCATACAAGTTCTTGGAAGGTCAAGTTGCTTTATTGAAGAAATTAGAAAACATTGACTTTAAGTACAGCCCCGAATTAAAGTCTGAAAATGTTATGGACAGGTGGTTATTAGCCTCAATTCAATCATTGATCAAATTCATTCATACTGAGATGGAAGGTTACCGATTGTACACCGTTGTTCCAAGGCTATTGAACTTGATTGACGATTTAACAAACTGGTACATTAGATTCAACAGAAAGAGATTAAAGGGTGAAAACGGTGTTAATGATTGTTTGAATGCTTTGAACACTTTAACGGAGGCAATGTTCACTTTAGTCAGAGCTATGGCTCCTTTCACTCCATTTTTAGCCGAAACTATTTACTCCAAGTTGAAGGTCTTATTCAGCGACGAAACGTTAGCTAAATACGGTGAAAATACAGCGTCTGTCCACTTCTTGCTATACCCAACTGCTAATGAAGCTTTATTTGATGAAAAGATTGAAGTCGCTGTTGGTAGAATGCAAAAGATTATCGACTTAGGTAGAAATATTAGAGAAAAAAAGATGATTTCATTAAAGACTCCACTGAAGGAATTGGTTGTTTTACATTCTGATGAAGAATATCTTGCCGATATCATATCATTGCAAACCTATATCACCGAAGAATTGAATATCAGAGAGTTAATCATTACCTCTGACGAAGACAAGTATGATGTCGAATACAGAGCACTTGCTGATTGGCCAGTTCTAGGTAAGAAGTTGAAGAAGGATGCCAAGAAGGTCAAGGATAATTTACCAAAGGTTACATCTGATCAAGTCAAGGATTTCTTGAAGTCGGGTAAGATTACTGTTGATGGTATCAATTTAATTGGTGAAGACTTAACCGTCTTGAGAGGTTTACCAGATTCTTCTGTCTCAGGTGGTCAAGAGATTAGATCAGAAGGTGATGTTCTAATTATCATGGATATCAACTTATACCCAGAGTTACAAACCGAAGGTATAATCAGAGAGTTAATCAACAGAATCCAAAGATTAAGAAAAAAGTGTAATTTAGAACAGACTGACGATGTTTTAGTTCAATTTGATATCAAGGAAGATACTGTTGGTTTAGCAGAAGCTATCAAAACTCATGAAGGCATGTTGTTGAAGGCTACCAGAAGACCATTAGAAGCATTCTCTGAAACTGGCGCTGAAGTTTTGGGTGAAGAAGATGCCACCATCAATGATACTATTTTTTCTTTGAGATTACTAAAGTTATAAGTACTAATCTTGTCAAGTAGTTTCCCATAAATATAAACTTTATAGCCCTTTGTATTCAACTTTTAGTTTTGACTTTTTTCACAATTTGTTTATCGTTTTCCTGTTTTTGCCATATACTGTGTTTAAACTTTTAACCTTTGACTGGCTTATAAGATTTTGCCTTCCTTTTTCAGCTTATATAAAGAATCAGCCTGTATTGATTTGATTGATTTTTAGATTACATAATGATACCGAGCGCACAGGGAGCGTCTACAGACACCATAGAGTTATCTACAGGCACCATAAATTGCGTAATATATTATGTAATAACAAAATGACATAATCAATTGGCCCGCAGCATGACATAATCAGTTTTGACCACCACTCCTTTGGCATTCTTTACTGCAGAAAACGCGTTACTTATTACTACACAACTACTTTCCATCCTCCACTACTATAAGTATATCTCTTTCTTCTTATAACCTAGTTCTTTATCTGATTCTTTATCTGAATTTTTATTCTATCATGGGGCCACCAACGGAACGAGTATTTGCGACCAAAGATGAGCTAATTAGTTCTATGCAGCAACATGCCCTGTCTCATGGCTACGCTATTACCACTATAAGATCAAATCCAGGGCTGAATATCACCCTTGGCTGTGATAGAGGCGGTATCTATCGCGATAAAATTCAGGCTTCTGAGGGGGCAAAACGCAGGAAAACAAGCACAAAGCGAATTGGGTGTCCCTTTAAACTCTATGGGAAAAAGCTGGATAATAATCAATGGCAAATTCTGGTCAGAAATCCTACCCATAACCATGAACCAAATCATAATATGATAGCACATCCTCTAGCACGGTGTAGGCAACTAACCGAGGATCAAAACGACGCTATTAAGAGTCTATTGGATAGCGGATCTAAGCCACGGCAAATTGTTAGTCTCCTACGAGCAGACCAGCCTGGTATATTGATTAAGCC
>JAHDIT010000177.1:0-18128 GCA_019232045.1 Ogataea degrootiae
CCTTAACGACCGTATACAAGGAATATAGCTGAACTACTACACAATACAACCCATATACCCATAGTATAGTAGTTCAATGTTAATGATCGGGCTTATTGAGTCAAATACCTCATGTGGTTTCTATTCGAATGAACTGTATCGGTTATCTCAATAGGTACTAACTCTTACAAGGTAGGTGCCGAATCTCGCAATTTGCCGAAGACAGAGTTTACCCAATATTATTGGTTCAACTTTACACGCAACAGCCTCCAAAACGCATTAGCACGAAGATGCTCTGCTTTTCTACTCCGATAAAATCGAAGATCTTGAAAAAGTCGTTGTGGGCTGTTTCAAGTACTTGTATTGTATACAGTCTCTGGGTGTACTTCTCCCAACGGAAAGCTTGTATGTATATAAATCAAGTTCTTATTATGCAGAAGAACGTCTGTTTTTTTGCTTTTGTAAGGTCTAGTGATCTGTTGTATGGTTAAAGCCAAAAGTATAAATACTTTCTCATTTTCTAAAATTAGGTAGGACTTTCTTGCAAAACTTTGCTTCTGTTTTATATAGCATTAACTACATTTCTAGTTCATCAACTGTATACTTATTGACTTTTTATTATTGATATAATGTTAGATGAGCTGCCAATAGAACTCAAACTGAATATTTCAGAGCACCTTCAACAGTCGGGCTGCTACCATCTCTTACTCACGAACAAATCGCTATATCGAACTAACATCAGAAGACCATACAAGTCTGTTGTTATTGATGGAAGCAGACTATATTATCATAAAGAATTGGAAAACTTCAACTATTTAAGAATCATTGATGGCCATGAGGTTAAATCATCGATAATTAAGACTAGCTACGGATTAAAGAAATTTGTTAGAACCATTGTGAATAGTGGAAATGTATTAGGATTATTAGTGGAATTATTGGAAATTAGTTAGAACTTGCCAGGGATAGAAATTGAGTCAGTTAAATTATTAAGAAGCTTGTTTGCTAATTTATGCTCTTTAAGAGTCTTGAAGTTCAAATGCAATTCATGCTTTATAGGCATCAACGATTATCTTGAATTAAGCCCAAGTAATAAACTAATTTTTGTTAATTGTGATTTCTTGAAGGATGCTGATAATTTGTTAAGCGGCTACAATCTAAAAGATCTTACATTGAGTCATTCTGGGTTTGAATTGGACGTAAACAATTTTAGAAATTTGACCGATTTAAGTTTAAATAAATCGAATCCTACTAGTTACCCTATAAAATACTTAAACAATGAAATCAATTACAATTCAAAGAAGGATGACTCGGGAGATAAAGATCAAAGACTTGAAAACTTATTCAAAAATAACAGACGTAGTAAACAAAGACAATTGAAACTAAAACGTTTGAGATTGAATAAGTTTTCATTGGGCTCAATAGACCCCAAGACACTAATACAAAACATCGGTTTAAAAAATTTAAAAGTTTTGGGACTCATTGAAATTTCCGAACTTGCTGAAGGTTCATTATACACAAGTGGTATAAACCAAGATTTTGAATTACATAACGGCCTGGATCCAGCTGAGTTTGAAGGTATCGTCCTGCAACAATAAGAACAAACCATTACCGGTACTGGTGTTCCCTCAATACAAAAGTCTCCGATAAATGCTGCTTTCTACTGCAATTGAAACCATATTTATATAACCTTGATACCGTAGCATTGGATCTCTATAATGATTTTAAAGACTTTGGTGCTCAAGTAATTCGCTCTATTGATAATTTGAAATCCGTCTATGTAAATTTGAGATGGAACAACCATAAACAGTAATTTTCCAATACAACGTTCGGTATGTTGCTATTTGATCATATGAGAGCTATTTCAAAACATACTAATTTGAAGACTTTGTTAATTGATTCCATCAATGAATCCAAGCTTGAGTTAATTGGATTGAATATAAAACTGGGAGATTGAAGAAATTTCGTTGAACTTTTAGCTGTCAAAGGTTTTTCAAATCTTTGAGGTTTTTAAGTTTATATCTCTGAATTTAACTTCAAAAGAACGCTAACATATCAACATTTTGTCTATTTTGAAGTTCTGAAAAGAAAATATCAAAAATCTCTAACTGGTCTAAACTCCTACGAGCCCGAGTTGCCTTGTATCAGAGCACCTTTGTTAACAACCGGTCTATGCGAAGAAGATTTGCATTTGGATAAGTTGAACCTATATAATATTTTGATCGCATTCAAAATGAAGACAAATGTTCATTATCTGAGAATATTCAAGGTTACTCTTGATTTGAAAGAATTGAAAACAAAAGATAAAGGGTTAGACAAGTGGTTCTATCACAATTTAAAGTATTGTAGTTGATACCATGACAATCATAAAATAATGAAAATTCTATATAATATTAAACAGAAGTCGTAACAGAGATTAGGATATTACCCTGATTACTAAGCTGTTTGCCGTACCTTAGTTTCATTGTCGAGAGGAGTTTTCTCGACATCTTTTCCAATAACCTGAAGGGTTTTTGGTCTATATTAATTATGTATTTCTTACCTTTACGTACGTTAGTTAGTGGCCTTTTTCCTTCTAGAAGAGTCTGTCTTCTGGGAAGATATACTCTCGCTTAAAGATACACATTTAAGCCGTATATACTGAATTAAGACCAGCTACTACTCATTATACAATCAAAAGTAGTCAAGCTTACTTTTACAAAAGTATATATTTGCGTTTATTTCGGTAGTTCTCCCCTGCAACTGCAGTCTCTAATCGAACTCCACTGCTACTTTACCCTTGACTGCACTTCTTGGGCCTTTATCCAAAACATTGGCATACTAAGCTTCGAATTTGTAGACATAATCAACAGTAATTTCTGAATTGCCAGCTTTCATCATAGTCTCAATAGCCTTACCATAATTTGGGTGTGGATTTATATTACCAATCTAAGTGTTAAATTTTGACAAACGGATCAAGGGCACGGGGGATACTCAAGAACCTCCCATTTAATACTCATATCAGAGTATTGATTATTCTTGAAAACTGAAGAGATGAAGCACCAATAACAATGGATATGCTTGCCATGTAACGTAATGTTTTTTAATATTTCAACCAACTCGTAGTAAATAGATCCTCCTTGAAAGTATCGTGAATTAAAGCAAACTTGACGGTTCTCTAAAATCTTTAGATTATCATCAAGTTTGCTTTAAGAGCCTTTGCTGTCATCAATTATCTCGTTTGCATCTTATCTGTTACACATTCTTCAAAATTTAAGATTAAGTAACAATCTCAAGCTTGACTTGTTAATAATTCTTTGTGTATTAAACACTGTATGAACCAATAGAAGTGCAAGCACCTAACAGTAACACATTACCCCCTTTTTAATTCTTGTGGTGGCCAACCAGTTGGTAAGCAGCTGCAGTGACAATAGGTAAAGCAGTATCTTGGGTGCGTAATATAACTTACGGAATTTAAGATAAAGAAACTGACCTTCTGATATCGAAAATCAAATCTCCTTGGGATGCACATTTGTTATTATATGGTTGTATAGTATCCCGAATGCGGAATCTGCCGTCTGATAATCTATAGTTTGATAATCTATAGTTGAGAAGGATAATCCAACTTGAGGTATAATATTTAAAAGATCGCCACATAATGACTTCAGATTAGTTCCTTTGAACTGCTTAAGAGAGAATCACCTCAAAGAAACATCAACAGGGCCGACTTAAACAGGTTTCACCTTTCACCGGTAGCACATATGGTTCAACTAGCATCTCAGGGTAAAAAAGAGAGTGCTTGGTTGCTTCTAATTCAACAAGAGTCGAAATGTTTGTAAAATTCCAAGGCTCTCATTTGACCCTGGCAGTCTGTCTATATCTGTTGGTAATTGTGGTACTTTGTACATCCTCTGTTGTTTTGAAGCGTATTGTATTAGCCTAAATCAACCAAGGACTAACGATATGCTAGACTAGATTCGGATGAATCGACTCGGTTAAAAGCTTTCTGAACTCCCACTTCGTAAATACCCGATCGACCATTTGGAGTTCCCCGTTGTCTTTCCCCATCAATGGCTCGTTTAACCTTGCATCGTCGCGTCCCTCGTTTAACTTGCATAATTATTTTTTCTACTGGGAATTTATCTATCCATTCTGTTGAATACGTTTATTATTGTGAGACTGTGCAGAACCTGGCCTATTATACTTCAACGTATATATATATATACAGCTCCTTATCTTTCCAATAGTGCAACGTTTATTGTCTCTTTGATTTTTTCTTCTTTTATGTCGTTTGCTCTTGTATTAGATCAGTTTTCTATATCACTCACTAAATCAACTACGCTCTTTATATATATTCTGGATTTGTAATGGGTTCAAAGTATGTGTTTAACCTACCCTGGTTCTCGTCCTCAATTTATGGGCCTCAAACTATCTAATCATCTCCAAATATCTAAAGGCTCCTTTAAACCTTTCAATCTTGTGGCTGCCCGTTTTTTGTCTTGAAAAATAAGTCCATACTAACATTTTAACTCTTCCTTTTTAGCGTTTTTGCTGACAAAACAATCCAAATTACTGTCCAAAGCAGTTTTTTAGACACTTTCAGCGAGATAAGACATATCGAAAGCTTAAATGCTGTAGAAAAACTATGGGCTGCTTACTATACATATATGGGCAATGATATATTTGCCACTGGTTTATTATTTTTTGTCCTTCATGAAATCATGTACTTTGGCAGATCCTTACCGTGGTTCATTGTTGATAGAATTCCGTACTTCAGGAGATACAAGATTCAAGAAACTAAACTACCTTCTAATCAAGAGCAATGGGAGTGTATGAAATCTGTTTTAATTTCCCATTTCATGGTTGAAGCCTTCCCAATCTGGTTCTTCCATCCAATTTGTGAAAAGATTGGCATTTCATTCTATGTGCCGTTCCCCTCTTTAAAATCAATGGTATTCCAAGTTTCTTTATTCTTCTTATTTGAAGATGCATGGCATTACTGGTTTCATAGAGGATTACATTACGGTTCCTTCTACAGATACATCCACAAACAGCACCACAGATATGCTGCTCCATTTGGTTTGGCTGCTGAGTACGCTCATCCAATCGAAGTCATGTTACTTGGTTTCGGTACTGTCGGTATTCCAATCGTTTGGTGTTACCTCACTAGAGATTTACATTTATTCACCATTTGTATTTGGATTACACTGAGATTATATCAAGCCGTTGATGCGCACTCTGGTTATGAATTCCCGTGGTCATTCCATCACTTTTTACCAATTTGGGCGGGTGCTGAACATCATGATGAACACCATCACCATTTCATTGGCAACTATGCATCTTCCTTCAGAATGTGGGATTACTTGCTGGAAACTGAAGCTGGTGATATTGCTAAGAGAACCAGAGAAAGGAAGGAAAAAGCTAAAGCTGATAGAAACGCTGAAAAAACTACCTAATCAATCTCTTCATACAAAACTGCTGAAAATCATCATATATTTACAATGAAATCGTCCCCATTAACTATGATGAGATTTAAAATTTGATTCTTATATAATATAAAGAATTGTGATCAAATTTCATATATGGATTAAAGTGTTTTGCTTCTTCAAATCTGGCTAGTTACTAAATTTTTACTTTTTGTTTCTGTGATTAGTGTACTTTTTCCTTAAAGTTTCTGTTCCGGTTCTTTTCAAAAAGACCAGGACCTATCTCAATGTATATGTACATTCATAATTATACCGTACTCTCTAAGTACAACTATATATCTCTATATCTGCTATTTCACTGCTAACCTCATCTACATTATATTCTTTCGTTTTCACTGCAGTTCACCATTCTAGTTTCTGTCCCTAGGTCCAGTTTAAAAAAGTGAAACTTTATATTAAATATTCACCTCAGAACTAATTGCCAACCCTCATAACTAAATTGAGGTGTGAGGGTGCCAATGGTTATGTTCCATTGGTTCCTTCCCTGGACGAACTCGTGTGTAAAACCATTTGAAATTTTCATTCTCACCTCCAATCTTCTTCTTCCTATGTCTTGTATCGTTTCTTATTGCTAAAGCACCAAAGGCAAAGTTTTCCTGCGAATTTTTCATCTTTTTCCTCATGCTTTAAAAGGGCATTCAATATTGTAGCCATAGTATTTGCAGTGTTTTGTGTATGTGATATTGCTGAACAAGATTAGTGTTTTTATTTCATTAAACAATCAGTTGATTGTGACTATCAAGCATTTTCATTCGTGGAAGATCAGCCTTCTTCACCGTTGTCCTTCTAATTTGCATTGTTGATAGTTTTTGACAATAATATACCATTCATTGCAATAACTCACTTAAACTATTAAATTAGAGCATTCTTACAGACATGAGTCGAAAATCACATTTTTGTTTAATGGTATTAAAATAATGATTTACCTGATGAGAAAGGATTTTACACAGACCTGTACTTAGACTTTCCCTTACCAGGGTCAGTACGGTGAGGATAAACAATTAGCCTAACGCTGAATTAATTCATTATTTTTAATGCTGTATTTATGTGATTTTCTGGTCTAGTTGTAAGATTATTTTTTTCATGTTAACTGCCTTTCTCTGTATATTTACGCTGGTAAATCGTAATTGGCTGTAGTGTTGTCTCCATCCATGCCATTACGTATACGCTGTAATTCATAAACGTATTCGGCCTCTCAACTTAATACCTGCCCCACCCCAAAAAAAAGTATTTGTTGCAAGCTTAACAAGTTTCAACCCCAGAGCACCGCGGTAGACGTGGGGCAGTAACCTTGTAACAGAATGTTTTCAGACAAATTGAATTTTATTTAAAATATGATAAACATTAAAAAAGACCTAGGTTATTGAAGAAAAATATAAACTATATAGATATTACTAGTAATTTAAAGGTGGAACATATTGTTATGAAAAAATATATAAACAATTTTATAGTTTAAATTAAAAGATAATTTATTTCTTAGCAGTTAGTCTTCTTAAGTAGAAGGCTAATTCTTCACCTTCTAAGATGTAACCATCACATCTACCTGATTGACCTGGTCTTGATGATATAGCAGCGTAAAGCTTACCCGAATTGAATTGAGCTGAAACAGCAGATTCAATGTTGGACTCAACGGCTCTACCAGCCAACTTTCTTGTTAACTTGTTAGACTTTTTAATGTCTTCTTCGCCAGCCTTCTTCTTACCTAAGGTAATACCATAGTGAGTTTCAAAGTATTGCTTGAATGGGGTAGCATCAATCTGAACAATAGCTGCCTTGGTTAAAGTGTTGGTTCTAACCAATTCGTTATTGGATGGGTGGTAGACTACACCAGAAATTCTGGTCTTTCTAGAGACTCCTTCAGAAGCCCATGAGAAGTTACCAGTTTCAATTCTTAAGGCTCTGTATTTAGTGTTACCACCCCTGGTTCTAACAGAGTGAATTCTCTTAGCACCGATCTTGGTGTTAGCACCTTGTCTACCGGATTCAAACTTCCGCTTCTTTCTGAATTGAGCTCTTTTAGCACCGGTGGCCGATCTCTTGTGGCGAGAATCACGTGAAATACCCATTTTAATTGCTAGAATAGATCGATAGTATGTCAGTATATTGGCCAGCTTTCGTCAGAAGTAATAATTTTCGAAATTAAAGAATAATAAAGTAGCAGTATAAAATTATTTGTTTTGGTAACGTATTCAACATTGAAATTCTACCTTTGTTTTTGCTCCTAACTAACTTATAATCACAATGCTCGATGTATTTCATCTTGAAGAGTAGCAAATGTTCTTAAGAGTGGAATCTTCAGGCTTGTATTTTAGTTAAAATGGTTAAAAGCTTTTAATGCTGCGAATTTATCTGATGAAGAGTCTAAAAACAATTGTAAACGTTCTTAGTGTGGTAAACCATTAGTAAGCTTTGTATGTAATAATCCGGCATTTCTCTAACATTTGGATTCTGTAGCCGGCGAGAGATAGAAACACACTTGAAAAGCAATATTGACGTTCCAATACTATTTATTGTAAACTCAGGTAAACGTGTTGTATATGTGCGTCTAGTTGAGTGAATTTCTGATTCTCAAAATATTTTCAGTTCCATTGGCTCAGTAAGCAGTAACAAAATGGGTTTGATAAATTAACTATATACCGATGTTTAGCTTTTCACTACGTCCGATTTCTTCTTTATTCAAGATTGACTGTAATTGCTGTAGACTTACTTTATTTTATGTGATGATATACTGAACTTTTAAAAAGTTTCAAAAGATTTGTTATATATGAATACTAGAAACTTAAAGGTAAAAAATTTTAATAGGATAATTCCGGTGAAGGTGAAAGACCAGAGTTCTATGAAAGGAGCGCTGTGACCATAGCTAGCCAGTATAAGAAGTGGCCCAAGTTGAAATTGAAGAGAGCAATTGAAAAGTGTCGTGCGTTTGCAGAGGAAGGAGGGAGTCAAAGCGATTTCACAGTCACAGAGGTCCTAAATAGGTTGTTCACGTGACTTATAATAAGGGTAAGGATTGGGACTACGGTGTCTTATGAATGTTGTTACATCTGTACACCAGGGTAGACATTTCTTTTCAGCTCTTTTTTATGGGCAACCGTCCAAAGACAGGGAGGGGGGCTTTGAAGGAAAACTTTTCCATCAACTAACATCCAGACATATGCAATTTCGAGAAATGTATGTATATATTATATTTCCGCTGACGCACATTATTGTAAATTATATAGAGTGGTTACAATGTCCTCCTTTCTAGTCATCAAGCAATAATTGGTGCTGTATGCTGGTAATTTATCTGTTGAGGAAGTATTGGAAAAGAAACCTTTTAGAGATGATCATTTCTAATTTACACACGCCTGTATATATCATGAGGATATGATTACTGTCCTAAATGAAGAATATATGTAAAAAGTTCACGATCTTGCCTCTTCAAGGTTAACAAAAATAACAGTTACTTGTGTGATTACACAGCCTTGGTTCTGTGAGGCCTCTAAATTTATTAGACAGTGAGCGAAATTAATTTGAAATATAAATAGTTTATAAATTAATTAGGTTAAGGACTCGACCTATATATACAGCTTAAGCTTGTTTGAATAAACTAATCAATATATTTTTCAATAAGTACGTCCGAATATCCTCGAATATCCTAAGTTGATTAACCAACCAAGTATTTTACTCGTTTGACATGTACATAATATTATAATTAAAAAGAAAGCTCATTTGCTCCTCCTCATTTCCTCATTTCTCTTATTCCGATTTAATATAATTTCACAAAGCTATACTTAGATTTATATATTTTTCAAACTCACAACCAATAAGATAACGAAACAAACGATCCTAAAAATGACAGAAGAATTGGCTGTTTACGATCAAATAGAGATTGAAGATTTTACATTTGACGCCTCCCAACAAATATTTACCTACCCATGCCCATGTGGAGATAGATTTCAAATCGGATTAGATGACATGAAAGTTGGCGAAGACATTGCTATTTGTCCGTCTTGCTCTTTAATGGTTCAGATTATCTTTGATGATGATGATCTGCAAGAATATATTGATAGAGTTGAATAAAACTTGGGAAGTATTGTAACTTTAAATCTTTTGATTTATTCATTTATTTATTTGTTTATTTATTTGTTTATTTATTTGTTTATTTATTTATTTGTTTGTTTGTTTATTTCTTTGTTTGATTGCATTTGTTTTTGGGAGTTCGATATATTGTTTTTGTATTCAATAAGAAAGGAAAACGGTTATGTTCTCAAATTGTTACTGCTTTTCAGTTTTCTTGTGCCTCTATTGGATTTTCTTGCGATTCTTAATTGAATGCAATAGCATTTAGGAAATTTAAGTATGCTCGTATATATTATATGAAAAGAAAGAACTTAAACCGCTATAGATTATTCAAAATATTATAGGGAAAAAAGACGAAGATAAACAGTCAAGATACATGAAATATAAAAGCCTTCCTAAAAGCTGGGAAAAACAAAAAAGAAAAAGGTATGAAGTATATGTTGTTCGGAGGTCATTCGTTATAAGAAAAACAGTTTCTTGGAGTTCCTTTCAGTTGGCCTTTGCATTCATTAATTTGCCTGACATCCCAACCAAAACAGCTAATAAAACAACAAAGTACATCAAGTAACTTTTGATGGAACCGGTCGCATTTGGATTAGCTTCCTCTGGTGGGTTATTTTCGCTGTTTTGTAACAGCTCAGCTCTGATTCTATCTTCAGGATCTTCAATACTGTCTAATGAAGTCGGGGTGTCTTTAAGCGCTTGCATCTTCTTACTCTCTAAATCTTTGAGTCTCTTGGATTCTTGCTCTGCTTTTAGTTTAAGCTGTTTCTCAAAAATCTCAGAGTTGTTCTTTGACACGTAGTCCGGGAAGACTAGTTTGAATCTAGGATCTGCAGCTGATATATTATATTGTTTAGATGTAGCAGCGAGTTCTTTCTTAGTTGCATCAGATGTAACTATCGATCCGGTGGTTTGTTCAGAACCTGTCATGAACGATAGCAAACCGTTGATGATAGTAGCCACAGACCAAGATGGATTCCATAAATCTTCATGGAAATCGCTCATCGACAAACAAATTCTAGTATTGGTTTGGAATCTACCTGATGGGGTAATCATTTTGATAGAAGGCGGTTTGAAAGGGTATTCGTTAGGAAATATGATCATCCCATGATATTGACCACCTTCATATGGCGTGCCAGGTGGTCCGGATATAACATAATGCCATTCAAGAATGTTTGATTCGGTAGGCCTGGCGACGATAAAAGGTGGAGGATTCTCTTGGATTTGCTTGTATTCTTTGGTTAGTCTTTTAAAAGCTTGCTTAGATGCCATGGTTTATTCGTTGTCCTAGGGGTATATTTAATGTGTGAGACAGTTAATAGTTAATGAGTGGGGGCTTATGACTAACTGTGTGCTTTAAGAGATGCTGTGTTGACTTTCAAAGCGATAAATGATAGGGCATTCGCTATTTTGCTACTTAGATAGCTATTTCTTGATAAAGTCGGAGATGTATAACGTATATAGACGCGAGCTAAGTTAGATGTCGCGTTAATAAACTGGATTATTTATTCTGTTGGCGAACTTGTGCTTGGAATGGAACTCTTCCGCATTTTAGCGCTCTGGTTGATTTATTTAGTGTTTTGGGTTAGAGGACAGGGAGGTTCAAGTTGTCGTCTCTTCTTGTATCATACAACTTAGATTCATCCGCATTCATACGCCTGATTTCCAATTAGGTGTGTATACCTTCACGCGTGGAAATCGCATGCTAGCATTTGAAAGAGAAAGATAAAAAAGGCGGAGGAATTTGAGTCGACGACCTTTTGAAATTAATTTGTGTGTTGGCGCACGCATTTTATTATTTAATGATTTCACTTTTCTTCCTAGTACTGATTGAGTTGATTAATGGTCTAAATTTAAGTACTCTTAACTGCAAAGGATGTAACTGTTTCATAATTGCTTTACCTTTAAATCCCATATACTCCTCAAATCCATTAATCTGCATATCCATGCCTAATATGTCATTCCAAAGGGCTCCAAACTCCATCAGAATATTAGCTGGTAACTCACACCCTGAGCTAGCTGAATCCATTGCCCTAAGTTTAGGTCTCCCAATCTCGAACATCAGTGCTATCGAATTTTCTAACAGAGAATCTGCGATATTGTTGAGTGAATCAGTGAGAGATGAAGATGTTTATATTATCCAAACCGGCTGCGGTGGACCTGAGAAACTTAACGATTATTTAATGGAAAACTTATTGATGGTTCATGCATGTAAGTCTGCATCAGCAAGAAAAGTAACCGCAGTTATTCCTAGCTTCCCTTATGCAAGACAAGATAGAAAAAATAAGAGCAGAGTCTCCATCACTGCCAAACTTATGGCCAATTTGCTAACTACTGCAGGCTGTGACCACGTTATAACGATGGATTTGCACGCTTCGCAAATTCAAGGGTTCTTCAGTATTCCTGTCGATAACCTGTATGCTGAACCTAACGTTTTGCATTACATCAAGGAAACGCAAAACAATGATGAAATCATGTTTGTGTCCCCGGATGCAGGTGGTGCTAAGAGAGTGGCATCATTAGCTGAAAAATTAGATACCCAGTTTGCATTGATCCATAAAGAAAGAGCTAAAGCCAATGAAGTGAGTAAGATGGTTTTGGTGGGCGACGTGGCTGGTAAAACATGTTTATTGATCGATGATATGGCTGATACTTGTGGTACTTTGTGTAAGGCGTCCGACTTGTTACTGAAGAAAGGTGCTAAAGATGTTATTGCTATTGTGACACACGGTATATTCAGCGGTGATGCAATTAATAAATTGAATAACAGTTCTTTGAAATCTGTTGTTTGTACTAATTCAATGCCGCTTTCAAATTTGGCTGAATTATGCTCAAAGTTAGAAATCATTGATATTAGTCCAACTCTAGCTGAAGCTGTTAGAAGACTACATAACGGTGAATCAGTTTCATATTTGTTTAATAATGCTGTTATATAATGTCTCGTTGCTAAACAGTCGACTAAAACCATGTAAATATAATTCAGCTTCACAATTCAATCATGGGTCTATGTTTATTATTCAATCCTACGTACCTCTTTGAATATGTTTAGTAAACTTTCATGAGTGATTAAATTCCAATCCCATTTGTGAATTACTCTACTCTCTTAAAGTAAACCACAAGTCAGTACACAGCTTGATGTCAAGTTTCATTGAAAAGTTTCCGATTGAAATTCCAACTAATCAGTTTTGTAGCTCGAGGTGTAATACCAACTTCCAACCATATAGGTCTTGTTCACAAGCAATTAATTCCGGGTTGAAGCGACAAACAAAGCGTTAAGTTGGCGCTGAAAGATGCGTGTGCTCAAGTTCACATTCCAGTCTTCGAAAATTAAACTAATGATCCGTCTTTCAATTTCACTTGAAAGAAGATGTCTCGTCGTATTCCGTGATAGTACGATACATGTACATAGAGATATCGAGACCTGTTTAATTCCTTCCCAACTTTGTGAATCAACAAAATTCAAAGTAGTCAGAGACCTGAGTTGTGGTAATTTAACTAATTAACTCTGTGGATGTGAATAAGCAATTATAACAGACCTGCTATAGTGATCTGTTGGAAAAAGTGCGTCTTGAGTTTAGATCGGCACGAAATGTTTGGTTTGTGGGTATAGGCGCATAAGTCTGTCTCGAGATAATTTAACGGTGAAAAAAGGTGTTACACAAAGGCTTCCACAGACGGCTTGAAACATATGGGGTACAATACAGCACAAGTATAGGAATCTTAAATATATATGTGTGTATTGAAACAGCTGTAATCATCAACATCTGGTACTTACCAAGGTGGCGTACCAAAAATCAGATCAAAACACAGAAGAACCGCCGAATTCAATCGAAAATCCTGATAAATTAACCTCCTCGGAAAATCAACTCTCCACCCTCCAGTGTTTCCTTTGTCGTCTATGATCTATGCATCAGTTCAGCAGCAACCACATTAGACTCATTTTTTGAACTTTAAAAAGATGCGATTGATCCAATAATAACCATCTATGTGTCAAATGTAAGTCCTTGTGTATATATTAGATCTTTAAAACTTAAAAGCAAGGGCTTTCTATGTTTAATGTATACGCGGTTTGGAGATATGACAGGTAGTTAGAATGGCTGTCCGTTCATTGGTTACAAAGTGCAAGCCATTAGTCTGTTGGCATCGAACTAACATAAACAGTGAAGAAAATCGGGATGGATAGATAGTGACTCAGCTATCTATCCCTCTATGATTGCAGTTACTGCTTCTGCATATCCCATGGTATTCGTTGTATACTATGTATCGAGATAAAGTCTACCTCCTGTTGGAGTTGGATTTCCAACGCAAAACCACTTGAATAATGAATGGTAGATTTCACTTGTTTAATTCATTGTAAGATTTGAATATGAATTAGAAGTGGGAGGATGTCAAAAAGTGGGTTATATAAGGATAATGTTCTTTGGCTATGATATAACGAGTCATTTTAGGTCGCTATTGGGGAAAGTTACCTGTCTAAATCAACTTACAAATCTAAATTATAACTTATAATATGAGCAGCATTCGGCTGTATGCAATGCGACTTTAGTTCTGAGTTTCATACTAACATAAAATGAGCTACTGCATGATTTTTAACAACAAGGAAAATAGTCCTTAGAATCCTCCTTTCAGACCATTGGAACCGCAAATGAAAAGAAGCAGTGCAAGAGGTTGCAAATCTAAAGCAATGATATTATACCTGCTCGTTAATCTTTAATTATTTGGTTTTTTCGTTGCATAAATATTATTCTAATACCTGCTTCCATCTAGATTTACAAACAGAAAAGAGGACAAAATTGAATCATAGAAGAAATCCAAAGCTCAATGCTGTGGAAGTCTTTTGATTGTTAGTGTAAATGTATGGATAATCAGTGATAGGACTTAGCATGGAAGAAACAGACGGTTCCGCGGATATAGGTAGAGCTATGGCATGGACACAGAAGTGGCAATCGTTCCACAACACTGTGGAACCAAGCAAGAATTTCTTCCAGAAATTCTGAACTTTTAATCATTCTATTAATGTTAGTTATTGAAAAGTTAGGGATCCGAAGTTTAAATTATAATAGGGTAGTTTGCGTTTGGGTTCGCAT
The DNA here is from genome assembly GCA_019232045.1 of Ogataea degrootiae. Taxonomy (NCBI): domain Eukaryota; kingdom Fungi; phylum Ascomycota; class Pichiomycetes; order Pichiales; family Pichiaceae; genus Ogataea; species Ogataea degrootiae. The sequence goes on from JAHDIT010000177.1 coordinate 14,594, forward strand.
ATTCTTGGTCGAGGAAACAGGTAAAGAATTTTTACTGAAAGAAAACACAGGAGACATTCTTTATTTGGTCATTGATAGCTAGTAAACAGACGGTTGAAGTTGGGCTATTCAACCTTACCGTAGCAAGAGATTGATGGTTAGCTGTTATTGTATTGACAGCTGATGCTTAATGGGGGTTAAACCATACTACTTTCCTGTTGATTCAAATGCTACTGAACGATTTATTGCTTTGACATTATTAGCTAGCTGTGAATATCTACTGCATTGTCGTGGACTGGTGCATGTCCTGTTGGAGAAAATGGGGATATTGTTTCATTTGTAGAGAGCTTGAAAGCTAGACCACGTTATTATCTATCAAAAACTCAAGCAGGCACTGGAAAAGTGGCTGAAACTCGGGTCTTCATCTTTAATGTCAAGTATGACCCATGAATGACAGTGAATCAGCGCTTGTGTATCTGGACTCACTGGATGCTTATAAACCTGTATACTTGGTACTAGTTAAGCATGTAAATGTCTGGATTCGGAGGAGGTAGAGATTCTGTAGGTATGTAGGTGTGACCGGTTGAGTCGGGTTCAAAATAAACATCACAAACACATATCCGCATAAAGTTAAAATTGCCGACGTTTCAAAAGCAAATTCCCTAAAACTGCGGACTTGAGCACATCTTGCATTCAAGATTCGAAATGTATTGCAGCATTTACAATACCTATGTAGTGGTATTTTTGGCATGCGTAGGTATTTTTCACAATAACGTTTGGTAAACACGAAGTCCTTAGACTGAAACTTCATCACTGTATTAAGGGACAAATACTGGTACCCTTTGAGTATTCTTTATGTTCAAATGTCTTCAGGGCATGAATAAAGGTATTTTCATGCATAACTCTAATACTAGGCAATTTTCTTCTTAAGAAATGTTACATACATGCTGACCTCCAGAAAGTTTACTTGTATCATCTCGTTAATATTCCAACAATAGTTAGATAAATATATAGGAAGTATCTAGCCTTTAATCGTCTTACAGTACGTCAGCTTTGAATGCACTAAACGCAATAATGAAATGAAGGTAAACGAAAAATCAAATTGCTAATTTACATGGACAAAGGTGGAAATCAAACACAAAAGCTCAAGATAAAGCTGTAGAACCCTTTAAAAGACAAACAATTTACTAACCCTAAAAAATGAAAAATGAAAGAATGAAAAAGGGGTGATAAGAAAACAGCAATCAGGATACAGATAGTATTGAGAATGGAACAAATGGGTTAATATGTCTAAAGTAGTAAACAAAAAATATAGAAGTATATTTAGCCACTATTCTAAGTCATCACCATCACCCATAATGGTCCTTTGCATTTTTAAACGTTGGTTAAACCTACTATTCTTGTTATCGTGAACTAAACGTTGATGTCTTTGTAAGGAATCCTTTCTTTTGAATTTCTTACCACAACCATGTCTAGCACAGGTGTTCAGATGGTCCTTCTTTTCAACTCTACCAGAACTTAAAATGGAATCACTGTTGGTACCATAAGGGTGACCATCAACAACCATGTCATCAATTGGAATTCCTTGTTCTTTTTTAATCAAGTTCTCTAAAGTTTCAGAGTGCTGAGATAGGCAATGCCGGCTTAGTTCTGGTTTTCTTGGTAAACCAATGATACGGTAAGGGCAATCCTGAACTGGACATTTATGTGATCTAACTAACTTGAATTTGTCTAAGTGGAAAATGAATAGCTCAACAGATGGGAAGTTGCTTGAACAATGTGAACATTTGAAAACACCTTTACGTTCTCTAGACTTCAAGATATCAAACAGTTGTGAATCCTTCTGCAGTTGTTCCCATTGTGAAAGTTTTGGAGTAGTTAATAAAGATGATTTCATTGCTGCTGGCGATCGAACTTTACTGCTCGCTATGTATTTGCTATTACTCCTTAAAACAGATGGCTTCAAACTTGTGGGTAGTAGCGGGTTTAATTCACTAGATTTTTGGCACGATAATGACCTACTCCTTCTTTGGTCCCATGAAGCAGTATGTTTATCTTCTGGTAGAAAAGAGCCCAGCGGGTGTTGATATTGCGATGGAAATGATGAGTCGTGTTGACTACCGTTCACGTTGGCGAAAGTTGACCAAGCTAGGTTCAAACCGGATGAATTCTGACCAGCAGGTCCTTGGTGTAACTGTTGGTGACCTAGGGGTGGCTGGTATTGATACTGGTATTGGTATGGATAACGGTATTGGTCATCTTCGGCTCTTTTGGAGCTACCATTATAAACACATTCATAACCAGTAGGCATACTTTGTGAGACTTCAGAGAGTGATCCAGTACATGTGCTGTACATAGAAGCCAAATATGAGCCAGGTTTACTTAAGTCGGAAACTGAATTGTTCTGTGGGGGTTGTTGATGGTGAGATGGGTAGCAGTATTGTTGACCTTGAGCACTGTATGTTTGTGGAACTTGGCCTGCCGGTGCTGAAACTTGAAGGGAAATTTGGTGTGATGATAGTTGTTGATATTGACTGTTGTAGCCTTGTGGTTGGCTTGCTGACTGTTGTTGCTCTTGCAAACTAGTAGCGCTTGGGTTACTACCATGGTAACTAGAGTTGGAATCAAAAACTGAAGTGACACTAGTACTTCCACTAACTTGGTTGTTGGCAGAAGAGAATGGAGTAAATGAAGCTGAAGTTGAAGTAGAAGTCGTTTGTTCGGCATGCCTCAAATGTGGAGAAACAAAAGAGTCAGTATAGGAAGACAGTTGTTGGTATTGAGAATGGTGCCGATGAGGGTACGGTTGTTGGTCACGGTTAGACCAGTAATTATTAGAGCTGTCTTCGGCGGCAATCATCGTTAGCAGTACGTGTAAGTATTTATCGCGATATATGGCACAGTGTAATGAAGCAATTAAACTATCGGATGGCTGGTAATATGTTTTGACACAACAGAATATCGGGTAGTATCACAGCACACAAAAGCGAATAATGCCAGCAATGCCTGGTGAAAAGGATGAATGTATTTCTGAAGAATAAAGTTTTGCGGAAACAAGACAGATATATAAGCATTTTATTTCAATCAACTGGGTGTAATAAATTAAACAATGTGGGTGATGATATGGGAATGAATTTCGGTATATATTACCTAGGGAATTGCTATTGTTCTCCCTGTATGCATATGTATGCATATGTATGTATGTACGTCTGTGTTCCAGCTTATTTTCGATATCTACAGCAGGTGTCAATATGAGATCAGCTGGCCCAGCTGTAAGAGAATAACACGAAACAGACAGATTGGAGATGTGATGTGGCGCGGATAAACATATCATGGTGACCTTTGTGCACATCTTGAAACTGAAGGTACAGAGTAGGTGACTTGAATCTGGAGAAGTAATGTATTGTTAATTTTAGCCAAATCTTAAATAAAACATGTTGCTTCTCAATTTACTTAGAGTAAATCTCAAGTAGCGGTTTTTGTCAGGAATATCGGGATTCTCACAGGATTCTTACGTAAGTGAATAACATAACACCTTCATATCTTCTGATTAGTA
>JAHDIT010000178.1:0-18086 GCA_019232045.1 Ogataea degrootiae
GTCATTGTGTTATTACATAATATATTACGCGATTTGCTCTGTCTATAACAAACTTTGCTCTTTCCTTATCAACTCCCCCACGCATGGGGTTTATCACCCTAATCAATCAGGCAAATAATCTTGAGGGTCCTCCATCGAATCATGCGAATATCGCTATCGCTTCCCCAGTGTGAGAAGAGACCGTGCGAACTCGGAGCTTTGGAACGCTGTGCGGAAAGGGGCGGAAGAGAGGAGGAAGTAACAGTATTTTTTAGATTACGTAATGCATCACTTCATCCAGTACCACATACATATTTAGAGTTAAGTACAGAGCCAACGTTCCTCACTCTTTAATAAAACGGATTCAAGTTGTGAGAACATCTAATTATATCGTATCATATAAAGAAAGTAATTAGAGAAATATCGTTCATATACACCAGCGTACTTATTTATTTACTCATTTGACTAATTTGTTGTCAACCAAGTACTTGTGAATAGCTTCAACACATTCTTCGATGGAAAGTTCACTTGTATCCAAGTGAATTTCTGGCTTTTCAGGTTGTTCGTATGGATCGTCAATACCAGTGAAATTCTTGATCAAGCCTTCTCTAGCCTTCTTGTATAAACCTTTTGGGTCTCTTTCTTCAGCAACGGCTAATGGAACATCAACGAAAACTTCAATAAATGGTAAGTTGGCTTCTTCGTGAAGCTTTCTAGCTAATTCTCTGTCAGCTTTATATGGAGAAATGAATGAAGTGATAGAAATAGCTGATGAATCGGCAAATAATTTGGAAACTTCTGAAATTCTTCTAATATTTTCAGCTCTATCCTTTTCAGAGAATCCTAGATCTTTGTTTAATCCAAATCTAATGTTATCTCCATCTAATCTATAAGAGTTAACACCTTGTTGTAAAAGTAAACGTTCTAGTCCACATGCGATGGTACTCTTACCTGATGCACTTAACCCTGTTAACCACAGAGTGGCACCGGTTTGGCCATTTAGAGTGTCACGTTCTTCTTTTGTTAAGTTGTGATGCCAGGTGATGTTGGTAACCATTTTTTGTGTGTAAATATGTAAATCTATTGTATTTTAAAACACTGATCTATGCTAGTGAAAGGAAAACAAAACACAACAGGTTAAAAAGTTAAAAAGTTAAAAAGTAAATGAACTAATTTAATAAAAAGTAGTCTATAAACATGAAAATTTTTAAGTCGGGAGTTCTTATCCAAAGAAATATTACTGCTACAATTTATTATTACTTCTCCCCAGCAATCTGGTGTAAATTCCATGAAGCTGAAACCATCACAACTCCTACTTTTAAAAAAATGTGGAAAATATAGTCAAGTTCTTGAGTAAAGTCACGTGATATATGTGAGCCACTTTTACTTCACTGCCACAGTCTTTTTGAGTCGATCGAGGATTTCTTAAGAGTTAATGTGCGTCGGTTCCATATACGGCGGTGAAGCTTAAGATTAAAACATGCAAAGTTTGTTCGATGATGTAAATCATCAGAGGGAGTAATATTAGTAGTAATGGTATTATACAGTGTCAAGGTGCTAAATTTCTAATTTCACCCAAAATCAATCCCCTTATTCCTTCTCTAGTCTTTGACTCATCTCCCTTAGTATTTTCAACGAGATCTCCATAGGCTTTAAATGTGTCGTTAACTCTAATTTCATATTCTTGATCAAGTAATTCATTTTCTTTGCACTTTGTCTTGATAAATTGAGCTAACTCTAAGTCCCTGCCTAATAAAGTGGTCAAAACCAAAGAATGAACTAACTTACCTCTACTTGAAGCTAATTCTGCAGCCAATGCTTCGTTCAGATGTTCACCGGCTGGGGTTGTTTTAGGCTTTATGAATAAATCTAACGATTTGTTATAAATATCAAGTGACTTTTCTCCATTACCAAACCATCCATGGAATAGAACAAGCGATGCCAAGTTTGAGGATGGGGTGTCTGGTGATTGTGGGATTAACACTTCGGCAAACTGTAATAAATTGGGTTTATTGAGGTGAATGCACTCATGAATGAATATTAAGGATAAAATAGAACGTAAATCGTTTATCTCAAAAGATTCTTGAGGCACTTTAGTTTGATAGATATCAAACATTTTCAAAGCACGTTCCAAGTTTTGACTATGGAAACCTAGTGATCTCAATACGTTCATTCTTGTTTGTTGGTTATTATCTAAATTTAGTTCAATTATTTGATCAATGATTTTTTCAGTTGAATCACTGGGTAGAATATTTGGTTGAGGTTTGAAGTTTTGAAATTCTGGTTCTTTTAATAGTTCTTCATATGATTCAGTGTGTCTTAAATCAATTAATTGTAAGTTAGATATTGGTAAGAAGCATTTTCTCAAAATGCTTGCTGGAAGAGTGCCTTCAGTATTCGTTATTGATTGGAAAAGGTAGAAATGATCACTGTTCTTTAAGCTTTCAATTTCGTTCAGAATTTCTTGCACTACTTCAACCGGAACTTCTAAAGCTGGAATAGCTTGAGATAGTTGTAATTCAATTAAGTCAGTGATCATCTTCTTCATAGTTGCGTTGTCCACTAACGATTTATCGTTTAGCTTGGAGTACATTTGGAGCGCCTTGGCCGCTTTTGATAGATCTAATTTGGTGTTCCCCTCTCTAACATCAACTTTATCACCGTGAATCAATTTGTTAAAGACCTGAATTTGTAATTCATCGTCGGCTTCAACGCCAGTGTTATACTTCTTAAATAACTCCCAGCTGGAACTGACTCTACCAGGGTTGTATTTAATTATTTCAATGATAGATTCTTTTGATAAGTGATTATCAGCTATATCTCTACTGGCAATAGTAAACGTTGAGTAGTCGAACTTGGTGAATTTTTCAATCAATAGATTCAATTGTTGATTCTTTAACTCACTTGAAAGAGTTGGGTCTGATTTAATCATCTTGGTTAATTCAGAAGTTAGATCATAAAGTTGGTCAAGTTCATCTTGTTTCGGATCTTTTAATAGCTTGTCGTGATGATGGTGAATTATTTTATCATATTGTGCGTTATCTAAAGTCGGTAGTTTATCTATGGTGTCTTGGATAGATGAGTGCGTTGAAACATTCAGTAATTTAGTTGTCACTCTGTAACCTCTAGGAGAGACCAACTTTACCAACTGATTAGCTGTACGTCTATATGTGCATGAGTAGTAACTTCTTAACATTTTGTTGTCTAACGTCAAGCTCTTTTTTTGCAGTTAGTATTGAAGGAAGTCACAGTAAATGAGTTAGTTAACTGGTACTGAAAAACAAATAATATGAATCATATTTCGGGAAAGAAAAATTCTTTTGAATAAGCGCCGCGGAAGAACCTCGAAGAAGGCGGCCCAAGTATTTACCCCAGAAACTGTGTCTTTCCCCGTTGAAAACATTAAACGCTTTGTATCCTTTCTATTCTCATCTAAAAGTAAAAAGTAATGAGTACAGTGTTCGTCCTGCCTATAACAAATCAACAGCATATAGTCACTATGTCAAAAGTCAATTCCTTTTTCAAAGAAAAAGAAAATTCAAAAAAAGAAAGCACCCATGCTGGGAGTCGAACCCAGAATCTTTTGATTAGAAGTCAAACGCGTTAACCATTACGCTACACGGGCATTCTATATTATTATAGTGAATCGGCACGCTTTCCTTTTAATCGTTTATAAGTGATATTCTTCTTATAATTTGGAACTTGATATTTTCTAACTTCTAACTAAGTTAAACTAAACTATCTAAAGACTTTTAGAAACTTGTCCTTAATTATTTATTCCTCCCCCTCCCCCTCCTCCTTTCATCTCTAGGAAAGGGACAAGTTTCTAGAAGTTTTTAGAGAGTTTAGTTTAAACAAATTTTAAGAGCTTAATCAAGTTAAGTGATTAATTCATAAAGAATATTTCCAATTACGAACTAAAGTTTATAAAGTCAAAGTTAAAACGAATAGCGTGCCCGATTCATTACAATTAGAAATAATGTAGTTCTCTATGGTCAGTATAGAATCATGATTCCTTGAAAACATTTCTTCTTTATGGATTAGCTTGGTTCAAGGTATTGGTTTTGATTGTTAATGTATCTCTATGATTATCTAGAAATAAAGAGATTTGCTAAGAGAAGATTTTATTAAAATTATTAATATATTTTATGGATATAAAAGATTTATAAGGTAAGTCAAAAACAGTACGCAACCCATTCTATGTCGCACTGGCTTACTTTATGATTCCTTGTTATCTGTTTTTCTAGGTTCCTTGATCAAGAATAGGACTCCTAAGTCCTACTATGATACGTTTTTATTATCTTTTAAGGGACTATTGAAATACGTATTTCCTTTCAAAAATAAAGGTGAATAGTTTTTCGAAGTTTTCTTAAGTCTATCACCATGATTAACTCAAGGATTAAAGGAAGCTTTCTACAAAGACTTGAATCGTTTAATTCAAACCACTGGGTAAAAATAGAGTCGTAGATAAAGTTAATATCACTTAATTGTATTTATTTGAACATTAATTAACATGCTTCCAATTGGAAGAAAGACCAAACGGGAACTTATAAGAGTAGTAGTTGGATTTAATTAGCCCACAATCAGGTATTTTTTAAATGACTGTTTGATCTTTTTCTTTGCTTCTCTACAACCTTAATGGCTTTCAGTATAGACCTCACTTCAGTAGAGTTCTACTATACCGGCCTGGAAAAAAACTAATAAGAATATTATATATCCCGGATTATTCAATTAAACATGTGCATTTCTAAGTGTAAAATACTCCCTCCACAAGCTGAACTTAGAACTTTCATTATCCACCACCATTCAGACCCGAATACCGAAACGAGTTCATAAATGCCGTGAATGTCCATATATGTGATGAATACTTGGGTTGCCATGGGTTGATTTGAAGTCAGTGTACCAACAGAAGTGGGTGATCAACGAGCGGAACAGATAGCAGATCGTAATATCATCAGGCTACAACGGAGTTCTTTCGGTGAGTTTTAAACCAGGGAACATACTATGCTTAATTTATGCACAATAGTAAAGCATAAACGAAGTTGAAATGAAAGCGGGGAACAATGATCCCCGGGATTTCTCTCTTAGAAAGTAATCGATCGGTGGAATCCACTTGCTACATGTTCTAAATATGTTCCGCTTCATATCTATTTACATGGACACTCGGTTTAAGTAGATAAGCTTAGATATCACGAAAACTAGAATTAGAAGTTTGCCAGCGGTATAATAAAGTAGAAAGAGTACATAGCACAACAATATTCATGTTTTTAAAGGCGTCCAAAACGTCACTTTGCGCTTAAAAGGAAACACAGATGACTATCCTGAAGTTATGGCTATAGCTAGATAAATGATGTTCTTGAATGTGTACTTATACATGTTACGACATTCCAAATTTCGAGTTTCAAGTTCTGAATATCCAGGACACCTGTTCCATAACTAAAAAATACAGGGAAATCTTTCAATTATAACAGACTAGTTTCCGATTTTACTGGATCAAAACCTTAGTCGACAGAAGAGAAATATTGCACTTGCGGGGAACCTATCAGTAGGAGAGCTAATTGGAGAGGAAAATGGATACTCAAACTGAAGTGTACGGAGATCCAGAATAAACCGGCGAAACTATGAGAAACAGTTACTTGTAGTGTGATTCTTTTCAACTAATTTTTGGCTATTCGGGTATTTTCCACCCCCCTGTTACCAGCAAAAAAGAACGCTTTTGAAGTGCTCTGCTTGATTTCGATAAATTTGAGAATAGCCTTTGACGTGGATTCAGATGTACTGCACTGTATGCCTATATTCATCTTCATATGATTAAAAGTACTTATATGACATTTCAAATTAACCATCAACATTGGCTTATGATAAGTGCACAGTAGGAGAAACTGTGGATTAAGAGCCCCGATTCGGTTGGGTAGTGCCCTGAACCAATCTCCTTTTGACGTAATAAAAATTCTCGTTTTTTTTCTGTACTACATATATATATGGGGTGCCACTACCAAGCAATCGGCATTAATCTTTTGCTCTACTTGCATGCCCAGAGTTTTATTTATCCTTGGTAGAAAGTACTGAAATAAGGGTTTATAAGCTTCCTTTGGGCTATGATGGACCAGCCTATCTAATTAGAAATCGATTTTAATGTTTAAATTTAAGAATTGGAACTTGAGATATTAGTTAGAAGACCAAGGCAATTACAACTGAGAGGATGAACTATATACTTACAAAAAAATATATCAAACAATAGGCTGAATCAAACAATAAAGTATGTGCTGTAACTGGTATACTACCACCCACGGAATTTTAAAGAGTGGGGCCCATGGTAAAGAAATTCTCTCAAAGATTCGATTCCTAATGGCTACTTCGACCGCCTTTTGTCCGTAGTTGTACTGCTCGTTTCATTGTTTTTTTGAACTTAACAGTGTACCCCAGCTTCTAAGCTGTTAAGTCTTCTTCGAATTCACCGGTTTGATAGATGTTGCTTTTTCCTTGGGGACGATCTGTTCACCATGCATTGCAGTTCTCAGGCCCTCACTGCCGGGGGAATTTCCCAACAGGGAAATGTTTTGCTAGAGTTTTTGTTCAGTTTGTTCAGGAGCCCATTCACTTCAAACAAACAAAACCACCTCTTCAGCAACAAGGAAGTCTAGTATATACACATATGTATATCCGTTAAATATAGAGATAGAAAACCTGATGTGGATATTTTTTCAATGCGGACTTTAAAGGTACACTGTGGAGATCTATAGTGTGTTTTAGTAGGAAGAAAATACAAGCTCCTAGCAAAGGCTTTTCATCCAGCTTCCACAAATGAGGAAACTATCTTCTTTTGATTATTCTGTACGATGAATACTACCAAAGCTTTCATTCAACCCTCTTGTACCTTGTTTAAATTTAAATCATCTTTGTTGATCGCTTTTTTCTCCGCTTCTATATAATCCGGACACCCCATTCAACCCGTAGTAGTACGAATTTAAATGCTATTCTAATAGCAACAGTGAATGAAGTCTAAAACATACATATAAGCTTGTAATTTTAGGACTCAAGATATCTACTTTTGGAACAAAAACCCCGAGTTCAAAGAGGTTGACATACCCCGATGGTCGCCTGACATCTTCTTCCCCCTAAAATGGACCGGGCGGACTCTCAACCAACTGTTATACCAGCTTACCGGGCTATTTTTGTCCCTCCACGGAACATTTAAAAACACAGCCGAACTTTGTGGCTGCTACCAAGAACTTTAATTTCTTGGAAAAGTTGGCACCCCCAGCATGCACATCAGACAAAGTACTTTTTGAGACTAAAAGGAAAAATTAGTAAAACTTGAACCAGAAAACACAAGCCAAAAGTGCTACAGCTTGTTGTATTTTTCAAACCTTGAACAGTATATAGACACGTATTTATTGAACACATCGATCCATGCTGTGATCGAGGTATATAGCCCTGCTCATTTTTTCATTTTTTCACTAGCAATGAGAATCAGACATGACTTTTTTCAGATGAGTAATTTGCTATTCCAGATTTCTCACACTCCAAAATAGACAGCGAAGCCGTGTTTTCTCCATTGTATCCTCCCGACATAGCTATTGTGTTTCTTCCTTTACCCCAGCCCCTTGTTTGTTATCAATGTTCGCATACTCTGACTTGAGGCCTTCAAATTAAGCTCTCTGAGAGTCCGGTTCGCACGCTCTCTAGATGTAGTCAGTAAGAATCCTCCCTGAGTTGACATTCGAACGGTATATGCTTCAAGCTTCTCAAAATATTATTCAATAGGCGTAACACAAGAGGCTATTGTTTGGAGATATCTTTGGTCACAACTTTTTTCAACTTTAGTTATCAAGTTGAAACTCCAATATCTGTCCCCTACTTACTACCTATATAAATAGATGTAATTTTCCAAGGCTAGCTCCTTTTGCTTTTCGTATCCACACTAAAAGTCTTAGTGTGGAGCTGGGATCTGTTTTATATCGCATATAGTACTCATATAATAAAAAAATGAGTGACAGAGACTCTATTTCCATTACTAAAGAAGACTCTCACCTAGAGTCCTTCCCTCAACATGAAGGTGGTATTTCAAAGCCAAATTTTTCTTCAAAGTCTATAAAACATTTCTTTAAAACTAGAGTGACAGAATTATTTCCATCAAAGGAACATCTTGAGCAAAATAAACATCTATTGAACCCTTTGCCAGGCTTAAAATTAATCAGTGGTGGTCAGTGGCTACTTATTGCAGTTTCATTCTTTGCTTGGTCCTGGGATGCTTATGATTTCTTTTCTATCTCCCTAAATGCTACTAGATTAGCAGAAGATTTTGACAAATCAGTCAAGGATATTACTTGGGGTATTACTTTGGTTCTTATGTTGAGATCTGTTGGTTCATTCATTTTTGGTTATCTCGGTGATAAATACGGTAGAAAATGGCCCTTAGTGCTAAACTTGTCATTGATGTGTGTTTTAGAAATCGGTTCTGGTTTTATAAAGAATTACCAACAATTTTTGTTAGTTAGATCTTTATTTGGTGTCTTATTGGGTGGTGTTTATGGTTCTGCTGCAGCTACAAGTTTGGACGATTGTCCTGCTGAAGCAAGAGGATTCATTTCTGGTTTCTTACAGCAAGGCTACGCCTTCGGATACTTGATGGCTGTTGTTTTTACAAGAGCTATTGCTGACAACACATCCAAGAGTTGGAGAGCCTTATTCTGGTTTGGTGCCGGAGTTGGCTTCTTGATTATCTGTTCAAGAATATATTTACCAGAGACCCAGGCTTTCCAAAGACAAAAAGAGATTGAAAGATACAATATTGAACATGGTATCTACCAAAAATCTTTCAAAGAAAAGGCTATCGGCTCACTAAAGATTTACTGGCTAATCATCATTTACTTGGTCTTTTTAATGGCTGGTTTTAACTTCATGTCTCACGGTTCCCAAGATTTATACCCAACTCTATTAAATAAACAATACAACTTCTCAAGTAACAGTTCTACTGTTACCAACTGTGTTGCTAACCTTGGTGCTATTGCCGGTGGTATTACAATTGGCCATTTATCCAACTTCATTGGCAGAAGACTTTGTATTATGGTCTGCTGTGTCTGCGGTGGTGCTTTAATTTACCCATGGGCTTTTGTTGACGGTAGTGGTATTAACGCCGGTGCATTCTTCTTGCAATTCTTTGTTCAAGGTGCTTGGGGTGTGGTTCCAATTCATTTATCTGAGTTGGCTCCACCAGATTTCAGATCCTTTGTTGTCGGCTGTGCTTATCAATTAGGTAATTTGGCTTCATCTGCTTCATCTACCATCGAAACCACCATTGGTGAATCGTTCCCAATCGAAGGTAGAGAAGGTATTTATGACTATGCTAAGGTTATGGCTATTTTTGTTGGTTGTGTCTTCGGCTACGTTTTATTAATTACCTTAGTTGGCCCAGAGAATAAAATGGGTTCATTCACAAGTGAGGATGCCAACGAAGAAGTTGCTCAATATGAACAAGCTAAATATGATGAAGAGCACGATAGTAAGCATCAACCCATACACGATGAAGGTACAGCTACCTTTGATAACTCTGTTTCCAAATAAGCTTCTATTTCAGCATTTCAGCATTCCTGCATACCGTTTTTTTGAATTTTAATGTACCTTTTTCCAATATTGCTAATTAAATGTAAACATCAAAGGTGCAAACCGCAAGTAAAAGTAAAAAGTATCTTGTTAAATTCCTGTTACTTGTTTATTCATAATGATAGGATAAAAGGAGAACACGTAAGCGTTTAGTCGATCAGAAATTTTATCATTGTTAGGTATTTCCCTATATACAAAGTGTATCGTACGTACTCATTCACTTTATCATTAATTTTTATTAAATACATTTCTTTGAAAGTCTTCCCAATAACTGTCAATTCTTTGCCAAGACTTACCATAATCCCAAAAATCTAAGTCATCTCCATCTGTTAAGGAATGAAAGGTGTTCGCAACATTTGAACTTAACGGCGATCCAAGTGGCATATTAGTTAGCAATTCATAATCCAATCTTGATTCATTTGCTGAATTTGAGTTTGTATCTGCCTGGAAAAACATTGGGTATCGACGAGATTTATGTTCTTGTTCCTGTTCATTCATTTGTTCATTGTCTTCTTGATCTTCAAGTGGATGAGCATCAGCCGAGTATTGTATTTGTTGTTCGTCTTCTCTGTCAGGGTTCTCTAATTTACGATGCCCTTGAATCAATTCTTTCAATTTTTCATATTTCAACGTTGCATTGTAGTTCCCATGTGTGGCCAAACTGTTAAGTATCATCAAACATGAATCAAGTAACCTTCGACAGTCATTAAATTGGAAATCCAAGATATCGCCGCACATGAAAAATGTTAAACTAGCACTATAGACGTAATCCAAATCCATAACACCAAATATGGCCAATAACCCATCATTCAAACAATTGATTAAAATATAGACTGTCATTTGAGCAGAATTTATACATATGGCTAGTAAATCTGAGCAATTACCAGAAATTTCAAAAGTTTCATTGATATTCTTCTTATCAACCAAACTATACAAAATTGGAATAGTTGTCAAATGAATACAGAAACAATAATTCAAATGTAACGAATAAACTAGTCTCTTGCTTTTCTTATTCTCACTACAAAGAGAAGTAGTCGAAGACAAATCTAGTTTAAACCTCTCAGGTAACGAGTTGTTCCAATTAACAAGTCTTTCAATTAAATTACCCAATTCTTCAATCAAAGAAGTAGCTGGCTTGGAAGAATAAATAACACGATATATTTCCTCAGCTGCTTTTGTTAACTCGATATACAACTGGAATTCTTCACTGTTTGGACGTCTATTTTCAACCTCTTCTGTGGGTTTAGCAAAAGAGATCAAATTACCAGTTTCATCAAAAGATTTCATAATAGGAAATGATCTTTGAATTTGATCGAAATTTAGTAAGAAAGCGTCACCCATTTTGGCCGATAATGAACGATTAACACCATAGGCAATCCACATTATCCGAGATTTAAGTTCTCTTTCATAGTACTTCATATTGGTGTTTTCATTCTCATCTTCATGAAGCTTAATGTGACTGGCAAATTGTAACGCCAAATTGGAATAAAGAACAGAATCACTATCTTGGCTAATTGCTCTAAAGTACAAGCTGGCTAAAGTTAAAGTTGAAACAATAAGATAATTCTCAGTGCTCTCTTTCACTTCAGTAATCGGTAAAATTTCTAACAATGAACTATAAAGCAAATCTGTGATAACTTCGTCTGAGTCTCCGTGATATCTTTTACCTAAAGCAAATGTTAGGAAAACAAGTGACTTAAAGAAACAAGTACTATTTAGGAAAAAATCAGAGAAATTAGTCACTGGAGAGTATATTCGTTTTAGTTTGGATTTCATCAAGTTAACATCATATGGGAAATATATATCATTCAAATAAAAATGGCAGATTTCAATCAAATCAAAAGCAGTTCCAAGGGATAGTTTGCTTAGGTAACTGTAAACTCTGATATCGTATTTTTCTTTGTTTTTAGAAGCTGAGTTTTGCCTGATTATCTCACTATATGACTGTTTCGAAAATGCTTCTGAAGCAGGACTTTCGGATTGAGATGAGAGCAAACTAAGAGAGGGTACCGAGTTAGGAGATATACCTGGTTGTTCACCTCTTTTTTTACCAGCAAGTTCTGAAAATATACTTTCTGAAGACCCTGTTTTGAACTTTGAAGAGTCATTGTCTAGCCTAATTCTTTTTATTTGCGGTTGGGTTGACTTAGGTGATGTGTGTGAATTGAATATTTGATTTGTTGTTTGGAATTCATGTTCATTAGCAGCTTCAAAAAATCTTGATTGCTCTTGTTTAGGAGTAACTACAACTTTTTTATCCGGAAATCGTGTGGCTTCTTTCAGTTCTTTCAATTCAGTTCGCAATCTTTCAATGGTGTCGTTCATTTCTGTATATCTTCCTAGTAAAATTGATATTCTTTTTTCATACGGAGAGTAAACGCACGTTCTATTTGATATCTTACACTTCCTGCAGGTTGGCTGATCTCCAGAACATTTGGCTTTCTTTGACTTACAATGATCACAGCTAAATTCAGAGAAGGGAAAGCAGCAGCGTTATTTATGGAATGTTAGTATACCAAATTATATAACTTTAAGTAAAGCCGTCAATTGTTATTGGAAAACTTACGCTCGTTTGGCTCTCGGGTTAGAAGCTGATTCTTGAACTTCTGGTTTAACCGCCTTATCCATAATTGAAGAGTCTCTATTAGTAATAATGTAGCAATCCAGTGTTACTTTATACAATACAAGAAGTTGTATGTCCTAGTACCTGAGATCGTATGAAAAAGATTATTTCAGAACCAGTAGATCAAGCTTCAACTGTTTGAATCGCATGATCTATAAATATAGTAATCCAAGCCATTTAATATATACACACATAGATCGAACGAATTATATAATCTCAGTAAAAGAACCTTGTGCTCACAATAAACGGACCGGATTTTAGTTTGTTCCATTGTGCTTTAACTTTATTTCGTTGCGTCGTTGAGCCACTCGCGGATTTTCGCATTTATGGATGCGGTTGTCGTTTTCCGCATAGTAGAATATTAGTAAGTACTATTCTTACCACTCCCAGAAACTGTTGTTACCTTTTGTGGATATACAAAAAGGGAGTATTTTGCATGTACGCAAAATCCTTATCCATACTGCATATGATTCATGTAGTCGGTTTTCAAGTTTTGGTAAAAAAAATGTCAAATATTCAAGTTTTGGTAAAAAAAATGTCAAATAACAGTGTTTAGATGACAATTTTCCAGACTCCTCCATTAAAATACCGTAATCATTCTTACCAACATTTTTTTAGCTCAAATTATTAATTTACTCTTCACCAGAGAGGCTAATTACCAAGGATTTGAAATTCACAAAGGTGTCCAAGAACTATTATGTTATGTCAGTTGGATAGTTAAGATATTTCCCAAAGGCCAACACGAGGCTACAAGAAGTTCCTACCAAAATTACTGAAAATGAGAAATATTAAAATTAAACGTAATTAAAAGGAAAAGTGGGAACAGAAAAAACTAATATAAGCTGTCGAAATATACATTATGGAAGTTGTTTAACTTCTGGAGAAGAAGGCGAATGGGCTTTTCTTTTCTGGAGTTTCAAGTTCTTCTTCAGAGTCTTCGGAGCTAAATTCAATATCCTTCAAGTTTTGAACACTCCTCAATTCTGGATCTTCTAATAAGAAAGCACAAGCTAGTAATGGGATACAGAAACATAAACCAACAACAACTAAAATCTTTTGAACATACTTGTAAGAAGAAACTAATAATTCTCTTTCTGGAGTACCCCATGGGTATTCATAAACCCAGGTCAAAGGAGAGCCATAAGCGCTGGCAGCAATGGTAACATTGTCAAATCTCTTGTAAATTTCCTTTGGTAATATTTGAGTCCAGATAGCACCTGAAATAGCACCACCGATGGCAGAACCGATATTGTAGAAAGACAAGTACAAAGCTAAAGCAGTAGCCATACCTTCATGACCAGTGACAACCTGAATAGAACACTGGGCAACATAGGTGAAACAACCAGCACCGAAACCTAATAAACATTGGGCACCAATAATACCATCGTGGGAAGAAATACCAGATCTGTACTTGATCATAATACCCATAGCGACAATCCACATAACAATACCAAAAATAATGAAAGCTTTTAATCTTCTGACGTAGGCAATGATGAACCCTAAGATGGTACCTGTAACAACGGAAACGAATGAGTAGAGCGATGTGATTCTGGTGGCTGATTTAACAGATTCATTGAATGCGACAATCAAAACAGTGTACAAGAATGAAGCTTGCATGTACCAAACGATATCAATGAAAATGGCAATCATTAACGCACCCCAAACAGCCTTTTGTCTGACTAAATCTCTGGCAAGGAATGGGTGTGTTGCATATTTTATTTCCCATAAGGCAATGAATGGCACCATACAACAGCCAACAATCAAAGGAGCAAGAACCTTGGCTTTTTTCCACTCAGAGTTCGCACCACCGGCTAAAGTGAATGGAGTTAAAATCAAACCTAATGAAAGCATAACAGAAGCTAAACCAACAATATCTAATTGCCAGAAGAAAATTTCAACGAAGAACTTCTTGAAACCCAATCTCTCAAATTCAGAAACACCTGTTAGTTTTTGTAGATCTCCATTCTTCTTAGCCAAGTACCACATGTGAACGAAACAACAAATTAGTGGAATACACGTTAATGGGAAAATGAATGCCCACATACCAATACCCCATGACCAAGTTCTATCAGCTAAAATACTTTCAGTAATGTTACCAGAAACCCAAGTGTTTATAACGAATGGGAATGCAGCAACGAAAGAACAGAAGACCCTCCAGTTAAGGTTCGAGAAATCAGCAATGATAATTTGCGTCAAGACGATAATGCCAGAATAACCAAATTGATATAAGATAGCACCGGCGGCAAATCTAGTGACATCATAAGCTTGTGATTCAATGACAGTACCAATAACGTATAACACTATAGCAATTAAAAATAATTCAACCCTACCGAAAATATCAGATAGCCTAGCGTAGAACAATTGAGCAACACATGCTGCAACGGATCTAACGACTGAAACAGTAGAAACTAAAGAATGCTCAGCGTAAGAAGAGGTAGCATATGATTGGAAAGTATATCTGAGGGTACCATCTAAACCATAAGCATAGGCGACACAAAAGACAGATAAAAAGATAGAAATCTTACCTAGCCAACTATCATATTGTTTGTTGAGAGCCTCGATTCTTCTAACACCAAAACTCTTCTCATGAACTGGCAGATGAGAAGTGGTTTGTTGAGTAACCTGTTCGGGAATTGAGTTTTCATCAAGGGATGAATTCTTGTTTTCTTCACTCATATTTGAAATACTTTTCTTTTGTCGAATGAATAAAAGAAATATTGATAATAAAGAACAAAAAAAAGATAACCTTTATAAATATTAATTAAAGAATTGGTCAGAAGAAACAAAGCATAAAGAGACTGAAAGATGGAATGTAAAAGTATGGGGGAAAATCCTTGTTTATTTATACGGCATCCTAGACAAAAGTAGTAGCCAATTTAGAATTATCTAAACAATCTGATCGAGGAAAAAGTAAAGAAGAATGCATATAAGAAAAAAAGAACTTTAGCCCCTACCTGACAGCCACATTGGCGGCGCACTCTCAAAAACGGTGAACAATTAAATAGATTTCCAGGCTTATGCATGCAAGTAACTAAAAACAGACAGTACGGGACAGCGGCGAGTTTTAAATTTGAACAGTAAAAAATTCAGCCAGGAAGGATGGTTGGGCACGGAACTATCAAACTCCACCCTCATGAAGGCTGAAGCAATTTTCAGAGGATTTGCAGTTTAGCTGATTAAATATATTTTATCTTGCGTAGTGTTCAGCAAACAGTCACAATTTTTTACAGACGAACAAACCTGTATAGCTTTAGATTTAGAAAAACACCGTGAAGTCCGGAAACTATAGGAAAGAGTCTCTGAGCATATAAAAAAACACTTTTTGCTACTATTTTTCTACTATTTGCTACAAAACCGCAGCGATTTATCCCTAACGTGCAGCAATACCTGGTTGAAGCACATTTCCAACTATTATTCCTGTGTTTAAAAAGAAATTTCTCCTTATTTATTTTCTCTCCAAAAGCTACTAATATTATCGTTCTGTAAGTAAGCTTTTACTTTTTACATTTCTATGCCCAAACTTGAAAGATAATCTCCAGTAAGTCCAATAGTCTATTCATTGCTTGGCTGGAAATTGGCAAAACTACAGGACAAAAATTAGACATTTAATTTGAAGTACGATTATCTGGCCCTTTGGATGTATTCAGACTTATTCTCCTTGCATTTCAGAATTCAATTGTAACTCTATAAGGTTGAAAACACAATTGCAACTACTCGGGAGGTGTAGCTACTGTTATATAGAAATTGGTTACTCTGCTTTTCAACAGCAAATATGGTGCAGAAAGAAAAAAATATAAACGGCATTTAACAAATAGCACAATATGGATTTAATTAAAGGTGCGATACAATTGGCTTTTGATGAGCTCCTTCCATATAAGCTTATTTAAACATTTATAAGTACACTACCAAACAAACTACCTGCATGAAATTCCAGTCAACAATGGAGAAAAAAGTTCGATCTTTATTTTATCAGACGAATCAGTTAAGCTTATGACCGTATTCACCGAATTCTTCACTTTGTTATATGGTTTTTTGTTGCGGCAATTGAAGTGAGAGAGACATTTGCATTAAAAAGGTGACTCCTTTGAAAAACCACCGGGGTTTCTTTATTTGCTAGAATGCTACTCCGTGGGTTGATCGGCCTTCCAGGCAAAAATTGGATGTTTCTTCAGTATACACTTTGTTAAAATTCATCAATGATTGGCAGCCGCTCCCTCTCTCTTCCTCGTATCTGAGCTAATTCTTTACCAGGATTTACTTATTAAGATTTTTATAAAGTCAGTCATTCAAGAAAATAAATAACAGTGGAAATTTTGCAACCTTAAAGTTCAGATTCAGCCCTATTGAATATTTCTGCAAGGAAGTCCTTTCCCTAGAATTGCAGAATTTTGGTAGATATAACATCTCGCTTGTTCTTTAAAAAATTTCATTGAGACAAGCAAGCATAATAATAACTTATAAAATCTTTGCAATACCCATCTCTGCGAAACGCTGTTTTGGAGCCAAACCAGCGGTCACATTCTCATATACGGAATATTCCATTGCACCGCACAGCTAACCGTTTTGCGGCCCTAACTTGCAGCTGCTACAGTATGAGCCTTCCTCGTTAAATTGACCTGACAGACTTTCAATGCAACGAAGCACTGACACCAAAATCAATTAATAATAATAGTAATCGTTAAGTTTACATTCAATAAAGGTAAACGATTTTTCTTGTGGAGGACAGACGTATACCAAACAGGTATGGAACAGGATGCTGGCTGTCTTCTTTGAGGTTGGAAAAAACACAAAGTATTCTTGCGAATCTTGCTCACCCAGTGAATTCTGAGTACTTGGCACAGGACCCAACCAGCCTACCATCCAATCAAGACTCGCGCTTTTCCAAAGCCCAGTAAAACTCTAAATAACTTTAAGTAGCTTGGGTATTCTTTACTTGTTTTACGCAATGTCATGGAATGCTCCTCCTCTTTCATAGAGGGATCAAGTATGCAGTTTAACTGGCGTGAACCGACTTCGGATCCAAACTTTGAGGTAGGACAACACCAATAATCGTTGTTGATTACACCCTTCGCCCTCTCTTACAAACTCCTCATTTCGCAAATAGTAGGGTTATTATTTACTAAGCAAAAGAAAGGACGGCGAATGTGGAGATCCGAACAAGAAAATATGGCGCACGCCGACCAGACAACTTAACTGATCGATCTGATAATATTTTGATACTAGCATTAATTAGATCCCTTGAACTTAAAGAGACAGACTGCAATAGAGTTTTATAAAAACCGCATATAGGGAATAGGGAATGGATAGATCTAAGATTTTCTCCACTGAAGCAAGTTTTAGTTGGCACATTTTACTACCGATTTGTACTTCTTGAGGATATTATCAAGCTCAGGGTCAGGATTAATTACTTTTCTCTAGATTGCTCGACTTGGAGAATGTGAAATTTTTTACACACACACATCCTCACAGCCACATGCCTGTACCTCGAAGAACTGTATAGTTGCATTACCTTCTTTGAGCTGATTCCATTTTGTTTAATATGTATTTTACTTATAGCATATTACAAGAAAATATATTACAGTTGAAACTCAAAGACTGCGTTTATTTTTTTATACCACAAGGAGTGAATATCAAATATCATTTTACGTAAATCCCAAGTGCTCTCAATATATCTGTAGATAACATTACGTATCCATTGGGATTTTCAAAGTGTTTATGTCTCACAGTTTCTAGACATGGGGCATACACAGATCAGTGAATAATAGTTATGCGACCTGAAACAACAATCATAGGGCCGAGGTTATATATAGTCAGTGGATCGCCTTAAAAGATTTCCGGTTTCAACAGTCATTTCGTAGAATATTAGCGTTAGAGCGGT